>VMDO01024224.1:0-30139 GCA_007922755.1 Pedetes capensis
GCACTCTACCAACTGAGCTAAATCCCAGCCCCATATATGTTCATTTAGGAAAGTGCTTTAGAAAAAGGCACATTCTTCAACATACTCAGTTTTATCCAAAAAGTTTTAGCTGAAACAAAAGGAAAGAACACTTTGAAGATGTATTAATATAGGAATTTTTCATGAAAGTGTCTGCCTTGTTTTGTGCCTCATGGTTCCAGTCAGAGCCCAAATGCTTGACAATCGGGAAAATTGATGGTGGAGTCAGATAGGAAGGCTGTCAGGCTCAAGATCCAGGAAGAGCTGATATTTTAGTTTGATTCCACAGGCAGAGAAAAGCTGATGTCCAAGTTCAAAGACAGTTAGGCAAGAGGAACTCTCTTATTCAGGAGAAAGCCTTTTTATTCTGTATATACTTTGGACTGATTAGATGGGGTCTACCCACCTTAAGAGGGCTGAGATTTAGCTCAGTTGGTAGAGCACTGCTCTGCAATCTCTGAGGTCCCAAGTTTGATTCCCAGCACCGCAAAAATGGGAGAAGGACATGGCAACCCACTCCCACTCCCAAGGCAATCCCGAAATAATCTGCCATTGAAAACCCTATGAGGGTCGCTATGAGTGGGACACGACCCCACGGCACCTAACAACAACAACAACACCCACCTGAAGGCAATCTGCTTCACTCAGTCCACCTATTTAAATGTTAATGTTATCCAAAATGACCTTCGAAGAAAAACTCATAATAATGTTTGGCCAAATATCTGGGCACTCCATAGTCCAATCATGTTGACACATAAAATTGACCATCATACTGCTGTTGGGACACACCCAGCCACTTTTTCCATCCCTAGTTTTCAATCACGGGCTGGGATTTAGCTCAGTGGGTAGAGCACTGCGCTGCAGTCTCTGAGGCCCGAGTTCAATTCCCAGCACCACAAAAATGGGAGAAGGGCCTGGCAATCCACTCCCAAGGCAATCCTGAAGCACTCAGCCATTGAAAACCCTATGAGGGTCTCTATGAGTCGGATACCGACTCAACGGCACCTAACAACAGTTTTCAATCGCTTCTCTACACCCCAGCCAAAGTTGACCCTCAGTGCTTCCTAATCATGCTTGGTAATTCCCACTTCACTGCTTTGGTCCATACAGATCCCTGACCCTTCTCTGCTGGTTCTAATTCCTGGCTGCTCATTGAGGGTCACTCAAATATCATCTCCCTTCAACGAATGTTTCCTGCTTTCCTTGACGTGAGGCTATCTAATCTCCTTTATCTTTCCTCTGTATATGTCTGGCATTTAGCATACTTCCCTCATATAATCACTATTTATAAGTTTATATTGAAGTGGTATGTCTTGCAAGAACACTGCCCCCCTTCTGGGGCATGTTCCAGGAATTCACTTAGATTCCCAGTAGAATCTAGTAGAAGGATGGATCCTAGTAGAAGGATGGATCCCTTGTAAATTTCTCTTACAAGAATGATCCATTTTGGCCAGTCTTTTGCCGGCTCTTCTTCCTCATCTAGAAAGAGAGGATAATAGTTGTTGTTGTTGTTGTTGTTGTTGTTGTTGTTAGGTGCTGTTGAGTTGGTATCCAACTCATAGCGACCCTCATAGGGTTTTCAATGGCTGACTGTTTTGGGATTGCCTTGGGAGTGGATTGCCAGGTCCTTCTCCCATTTTTGCGGTGCTGGGAATTGAATTCGGGACCTCAGAGACTGTAGCGCAGGGCTCTACCAACTGAGCTAAATCCCAGCCCCAGTACCTACCTCAGAAGACTGGTGTGTAGGTAAAATGAGATGATGCAGTCAAAGCACACAACCCAGGATATGAAGAGCAAACCTTCCATAGTCAGGAATCATGTAGGAACAAGGAGAACCTCCCTCAGGGAGATAGACGTGCAGCTCCCACAAAATTGAGGGGAGCTTCCCACAGCAGGGTGGAGCAGATGGCAATGGTGCAATTGTCTGGAAAGGGTGTGCATTGGGAAACACATCTTTTGTTTAAAATTTATGGGGAACTGGTCTGACCCCTCTGCATTTCCCATGAAAGAGCAGCTGGTTCTGGATGTGAGAAAGGGTGGGACTTGTCTCATTTCAGTGAAACCCTCCAGAGGGAGCTGGAGGATAGGACTGAAGGCTCAGGGGTGGGAAAAGGTTGTGCAAGGGGCTGAAGATGCTAAAGATCCAAGGAGGCTGGGGCTTTCTCTGTCCTGCTTCGCCAGTGTGTGAGGGAGGAAGTGGAGCTGGTGTCCTTCAGAGGACCATGGCTGCCTCTATCATGGCGGCTGAGCTGCCCCTCAGAGGCAGCACTTTGGAATGAGATAAAGGACGCTGGCAGCTTCCCCACTATCTTTATTTCTATTTTCACTTTATTTATTTTAATGAATGTACTACTGAAATATAACACACATGTAGAAAAATGTAAAAATCAAAATATAACACTCAATGAACTTGTACAAAGTGAATCCACTCATGTAGCGGCGACTTAGAGAATTGCCAGTAACCCTGAAGTCTCCCTCGTGTTCTGTCATGAGTCCCCACCCCCAGCCTGAGTGGTAACCACTAGCCTGATATCTGACAAAATGGATTTGCTTTGCCTTTTTTCATCTAAATGGAATAAAACAGTAAGTGCTCTTTTGTATCTGGCTTCTTTGGCTCAAGTTATTTTCATGAGATTCATTGATTTATTGTGCAGAGGATTATTTCTTTCCTTCTCATTGCTGAATAGGATTTCATCACATGAATATGTCATAATTTACTTGCCCATTCTATTGTTGATGGGCATTTGGGTAGTTTACAGTCAGAGCCTGTTACAAATACTGATGCAGTGAACATTCAATTCCATACCTTTTGATGCTCATATGTTTGTATTTTTTATACAAATTTTAAAATGTTGGATTAACATGGATTAAATTTACATATTAATGGGGTTCAGTGATATTTCCATAAATGCATGCAGCATGCACTGATCAAATCAGAGTAATCAGTATTTCCTTTTCACATAAAAGATCGTGTGTATGGCAGAGTGCTGGGTATTGCTTTGTACTGCTATGCTTAAGGTGGTTATGAGTTGAACCGACTTGATGGCACTTAAAAACAACATTTTTTTATGTGTGGATCCTTCTAGCTCCTCTGTTCTAGTTCTTCATAAAATATGTAATAAGTTATTGTGAGCAGTAATTACCCCTCTGTGCTATGGGACATCAGAACTTCCTTCTATTTAACTGGATTTTCGTACTCATTATCCAACCACCCTTTATTTCCTCCTCTTCCCTTATTTGCATTCTATTGGGTAAATACCAAGAAATTAAATTGCTGGGATTTAGGGTATGCATATATTTAGTTTTAGTAGTGCAATGATTATGTCAATTTACATTCCCACAAAGAGTGTATGAGTACCCCAGTTTTACCCCATTTCTTTACATTGATGTTAATGCTTGAGTTTTTGTTTATTTGTTTTTAAGACAGGGTTTCCCTGTGTAGCTCAGGCTGGACCCACTCTCAATCTTCCTGCCTCAGCTTCCGAAGAGCCTGGATTACAGGCATGCACCACCAACTCAGCTGCTTGGTGACAAAAGACTTCTTTCTAGCCTTCATGTTGGGAATGTGGTAGGATGCCCAGCCTTTCCTTGTTGTTGTTGTTAGGTGCTGTTGAGTCAGGTTCAACTCTTAATGACCCAATGTGCAACAGTACAAAAACACCACCCAGCACTGTGCCATGCCTGGTCACTACATCTCATGGTGCTTCTCTGCTATTCATAGAGTTTTTTGATGGTTGATTATTTCAAGAGTGGGCTGCCAGGTTCTTCTCCCAAGGCTGTTGTTGTTGTTGTTGTTGTTGTGTGCCGTCAAGTAGTGTCTGACCCATAGTGGCCCTCATGGGGATTTCAATGGCTGATTGATTTGGGATTGCCTCGGGAGTGGATTGCTAGGTCCTTCTCCCATTTTTGCAGTGCTGGGAATCGAACCTGGGACCTCAGAGACTGCAGAGCAGTGCTCTACCAACTGAGCTGAATCCCAGCCCCTGTCCCAAGCCTAGAGCACCTGGTATTTCAAGGAGGTCTCCTGTCCAAGGACCAAACAGGCCCAAACCTGCTGAGCTTCTGAGATCTGATGAGATCAGACACCAGGGTAATATGGCTATAGACAGCCTTCCTTTGTTGTAGTTGTTGTTAGGTGCTGTCAAGTCAGGTCTGACTCATAGCAACCCTATGTACCACAGAACAAAAGACTCCCCAACACTATACCTGTACGTGATTTTTTGCTATATTTAAGCCCATTGTTGTAGCCATTGTGTCAATCCATCTAGTTGAGGGTCTTCTTTTTTTGTTGACCAAACATGATGTTCTGCTCCTGGGATTATTCTCTCTTAACAACACGTCCAAAATACATATGATGCAGTCTAGACCTCTTTGCTTCCAAGGAGCACTCTGGTTGCACTTCTAGGACAGATCTGTTGGTTCTTTTGTCAGTCTATGATATATTCAATATCCATCTCCAGCACCATAATTCAAAAAGATCAGTTCTTCTGCTGTCTCCCTTATTAAATGTCCAGCTTTCACAAGCATATGATGTGACTAAAAATACCATGGCATGAGTCAGGCACACTTTTGTCTTCAATGTGACATCTTTGCTTTTCCACACTTTAAAGATGTCTTTTGCAAGAGCTTTTCCTAATGCAATGAATCTTTTGATTTCTTGACTGCTACTTCCATGGGTATTAATATAGAACCAAGTAAAACAAAATCAAGGACAGCATCAATCGTTTTTCCATTTATTATGAAGTTGCTTACTGGCCCAGTTGTAAGGATTTTTGTTTTCTTGGTATTGGGGCATCATGCGTACTGTGTTCTTTGATCTTCCTCAATAAATGTTTCGAGTCCTCTTCAGTTTCAGCAAGGTTGTATCATCTGCATAACACAGGTTATTAATGAGACTTCCTCCAATCCTGATGCCATGTTTTTTTTTTCATAAAGTCCAGCTTCTTGGATTATTTGCTCAGCATAGAGATTGAAGAGATATGGTGAAAGGTTGCAGCCCTAATGCAGTTTTCCTGACTTTAAACCAGGCAATGTTTCCTTGTTCTGTTCAAATGACTGCCTCCTCATCCGTGCACAGATTCCTTATGAGTAAAATATGGTATTCCCATTCTTTTCATTCCTGGAGCCCTGTGTTTTACCATTTCCATCAAGGCAGTTTCCACATCTTCCTTCAATACCATTGGTTCCTGATCATATGCAACCTCTTAAAATGGCTGATCATCCACCAATTCTTTGTGGTCTTTTTCTGTGGACCAGAAGGGACAAACCTCAGAGAAATGGGAGCCCAGATCCAATGTACAACCTCACAGCACCTATCAGGCTCCCCGGAACTCATTTGCTGTGCTCTTGTCTTGTCCATTAGACCCTGAGTCCCTTGGGACCCATTTCCATTGCTCTAGTATCAAGCATACTGCCTGGCATTGTGTACTTACTAAAGACCCCTTGAAGGAATGAGCTTTTATTCCTTTGCTTTCCTACATTAATGATAATCAAAGCCCCTATTTATAGACATCTCAACAAAACACAACACAACAAAGCACGGTAACTTAAAATAAGTACAACATAGGTGAGGAAGGAAAAATAATAGTGAACATCTTGAGGCACATCCTCGGAAAGAGCGTATTTTCACTGAGAGAACAAAGCAAACCTGAAAAGTGCTTGCTTACAAAGTCACTGAAAATGGAAGGATTTCTTTCTAAGGCAATCAGTGTCAGTCATGGGCAGTACAGCAGTACATATGAAAATGCTTGGTGTCAAACCTCATATATGGAAAATATTTAAAACTTCACTTGGGTTTCCTTCCATATTTTAAAACCAGAACCTGTTTGCATTAAAAAAAAAAAAAAAAGCCCACAGAGGCTGCAGCTTGGGAAAGAGTTTCTGTGTCAAGATGATCCCCAATAATCAATGTATATGCTCTTGGCCTGGGCTCCACTTTTCCTTGGCTCAGGTTTTAGTGTCTGAAACCTGTTTGTTCAACAGTTCACTGTGGTGAGGGATGAGCTACCACACAAGTTAAAAATGAAAACAACATGAAATGACTGTAGTGGACTGAATCATGTTACTTCCCTCAAACTCATGTTGGAGTTTTAGCTCTCAGGACCTTGGAATATGACTGCATTTGGGCACAGGGCATTTAAAGAGGTTCTTGAGTTGAAAAGACACCAATAGAGTGGGCCTTGATCCAGTTTGACGGGTATTCTTACAAAAAGAAGGAATTCAAACACATAAAGGGTACGAGAGACACTGAGCACACAAAAGGAAAGCCATGTGAGTATACAGGGGGAAGATGGCCATCTTCAGCCCAAAGAAACCACTCTTGATGATGGCATTTTTTAGCATTTAGTCATTGTAGATACTAATAGGTTTCATTATGACATCTTCATACATGTGTATCATGTGTTGTTGTTGTTGTTAGGTGCTGTCGAGTCAGTATCCGACTCATAGCGACCCTCATAGGGTTTTCAATGGCTGATTGTTTCGGGATTGCCCTGGGAGTGGATTTCCAGGTCCTTCTCCCTGTGTATCATGTATCTTGGTCATATTTCCCCCCATTACCCTCTTTTCCCTCCTTCCTCTTTCTCCCATTTCCTTTCCTCTCCTCTCCCAAATAGTCCCCATTCTACTTTCATGTCTTATATCTAAAAAAAATCTAGATTCCACATATAAGAGAAAACATGAAACATTTGTCTTTCTAACTTATTCCAAATAACGTGATGATATCTATTTGCATCCATTTCCCTGCAAATGACATAATTTTATTTTCCTTTAGAGATGAATAAAATTCCATTGTGTATATATACCAAGTTTTCTTTTTTATTGGAAATTTTTAATGTACAACTTAATGTGCTTCATTCTGATGTGCATTTCATTGTGACATTTCCATATATGCATTTCATTGTACAATGCAAAGATAACTTACCCCTTGCCCTCTTGTGCACCTCCTTCCCCTTCTTCTATGCCCTCACCAAAGGCCTTTCTTCTACATTGCATGTCTTTTTGTGGGATTATTTTTCTATACACCTTTGCATCCCAATTATGTTTAAGGGCCAAACTTTTTTCTGTAGTGATCTATCTTCCTACATTGTCAGTAGTATTACATGAATAATCTAGCCAGTTTGTATTATTACCATTCTTTGGTATTATTGGTATTATTATAATTATTTCCCAAACCATCAAAGTTGGGCTGCTTACTTTGAGATCACCCTCTCTCTCATGCCTCACTCCCCCTTGTTCTTCCTCTCCCTCCTTTTTTCTCCCATTATCTCTTCCTTTTGCTAGATCCCTCCCTCCTTCTTTCTACTCCTTGAATTGTTCCTTCTCTGCTAAGATGACTTTAGCTTTTTATTATGTATATACTATGTTTTCTTTACACATTCATTTGTTGATGGACACCTAGGCTGATTCCATAACTTGGCTATTGCAAATAGTGCCATGATAAACATGGGTACACATGCAGGTATCTCTATTGTATGCTAACTTAGATTCCTAAGGGTATATACCCAGGATAGAGCTATAGGTATATAGGTATAGCTGGACAATATGGTAGTTTTATTTCTAGTTTTTTGAGAAACATCCATACTGATTTCCATAGTACATTAATTAACATTCCTTCTGGCAGTATATAAGGGCTTCTCCTCAAATCTCCAGATCCTCACTGTCATTTGTTGATGTTTTCTTGATGTTAGCCATTCTGACTGGGATGAGATGGAATCTCAGTGTAGTTTTGATTTGCATTTCCATGATGGCTAAGGATGCTGAACAGTTTTTCACATATTTATTGGCCATTTGTACTACTTTGGAGAACTATCCATTCAACTTGTTTGCCCATTTATTGATTGGATTACTTGGGGGTTTTTTTGGTGTTTAGTCTTTGAGTTCTTTATATATTCTGTTTATTAGTCCCTTGTCAGATGAATAGCAGGCAAAGATTTTTCTCCCATTCCATAGCTCTCTCTTCACTCTGTTAATTATCTCCTTTGCTGTGAAGAAACTGCTGATGGTGTATTGACCTTGGATGTCCAGCCTCCAAAACTGTGACAATAAACTTTTATGTTTGAGCCCTCCAGTCTTTAGTATTTTGTTATGGTCATCCTGGAAAACTACTTCCCATATTTTTGAGTATGAGGATTTTTTATTCTATTTATTCTTGCATTTAAATGTATCTGTTAAGCCAGCAATAGGAAAGTACAGAAAATTTCAGCCTCAGGAAAAAGGCCTGGATAGCCGAGGAGAGTGTCTCTGAACTTTTCCTACCAATTTTTCCAGTACAGGACTTTCCCCCTCAATTCTAAGTGCTATTTTCTTTCTGGCTGAAGGCTTGTACCAGCACTCCTTGCATTGTTTGGAGGACCCTCCTACATGGGATTTGAGACCTCATAACATTGTTTTCTTCCTATTGGAAGCCATTGGAATGTATAGACTATAATTATTGCTCTCATACAAAGTACGTCAGGTCTCCTTGACCTTATGAAATTGTGGGTTGTAAATTCCTGGTGAGACAGCAGAACCTGTGATGTTAGTAGATCTCCTGTTAGAAGCTCCTTTGTTTAGATAGTACGCTAAGAACAAAAGAATGAAAGATTTACAACTACACACAACTGAATCACAAATATAATGCTGAACAGATGATGAACACAAACAAGTTCCTCTGAGTGATTCCACTTACATGAAGTACAAACAGGGGCAAAAAACCAATTCTGTGGTTTTAGAAGGTAGAATAATGGTGTATCACATTCCTAACGCTGCTGTAACACATTTCCATACACTGTGTGGCTTAAAACGAGAGAAATATATCCAGTCACAGACCTGGATGCCAGAAGTCAGCAACCAAGGTTTCTGTCTTGGGCAAGAGAGGGCCCTTCCTTGTCTTTCTCAGCCTCTGGTGGCTGAGTGCAACTGTAGGTGTCCCCTGCCTTGACGAGAAGGCAATCACTCTGGTCTCTGTTTCCATCCTCACATGACCATTTTCTCTGTGCATCTCTCTGTGCCATCACATGGCATTTCTCCTCTGTGTGGTGTCTTTCCTTCCTCTTAAGAGAACTTCTGTCATTGGATTAGGGCTGACCCTCAAGACCTTGTTTTAATTTGATTGCATCTGCAAGAACCAACCCTGTTTCCAAATAAGGTTATATTCATTCACAGATAAGACTTGGGAATTGAACATACTGTATGTTTTTAGGGACACAATTGTACCCACTACAAATAGCTGCCCTGAGAGCTTGGCAAGTGATTGCAGGAAGCATGAAGAATCTGCAGCAGTGCTGATGATCTTGCTTCTGGATCCGAGTGCTATTATGCAGTAGTTTCAACTTATGAAATTCGTCCAGCTATTCACTTATGATATGTTCTGCTCTCTATACGTGTTATGTATGAATAAAAAATGTGAGTCACCTTTGTTTAGAATTTACATTTGTTTACTCTTTTGATTTATGTTTCTCTAAAATATTAGAGAGAAGCAAATCTATCAGTGTCTCAAAATAAGGCAAAAGAGGACTGTAATTGGATATATTGTCACAGGCTTTGATTTCTCCCTTATATCTGTGATGGAGAAACTATATGTAAAAGCTACAATGTGTTCAATATTTGATGTTTTCATCTTTTATAATGACATCTATATATTTGAAAAATATTTGTACATAAATGTCTCAGGCATTATGTATTTGTTTTTGGATGTTTGCCTGCCGTATAGATTCATAAGTCCCTTGCAATAATTTCATGGCTACACCATAGTCAAAGGTTGGGGACCATGTATCTAAAACCCTTCAGGTAATAATGCACAGTCACAAAGAACATGGAACTGGTATTCAGACTACCTGGATTGGAATCGCAGACTCTGTCATTCTCTCATCTTTTCCTTTTTCCTTCTTTTTTTTTTTTTTTTTTTTCATTTTGAGACAAGGTCTCACTATGTAGCCCAGGTTGGCCTCAAACTCATGATCCTCTTATTTCAAGGTCCTGAGTAATGGGATTACAGGTGTGCACCACCACACCCTGCTCTGTCATTTTCTTTAATATTATAATGATGTATGCCTCAGTTTCTACATCTATAAAATGGAGTGATATAATACTATCTAATTCCAGGATTTTTGTGGGTATTGAGATAATACATATGAAGCTGCAAATTTCTATTATACAGTAATTGGGCCAGGTTATATAAATATCAGCTATTATTATTACTATTATTATTACAATTACTATGATTCTTATCAGGGTTTTCAAGTCTGTTGTTGCCAGAGTATCGCAGGCTGAGAGCTTCAAGAATCATCTCCCACAAGCTGAATTAAAAAATGAAATTCCTTCTCATCAAGGCAAAAAGAGATGGTATTCTCCATCTTATACATACAATCTGGCCTAAGTTCATGACCCTGTGGGTCTCAGTCAGGCATTCGCAGGAAATAAACTGGAATTCTACGCATTTGCTTCTTAAAGCCAGCCAGGGGCCAACTGGACAGGACGCCCAGCACTGAGATGGCCCTATCACATGGCAAGTGGCAGCTATTTACCTGCACATCAAGCCTGCTCCACAAGGTATAGCTCTGTGTTAGTCCATTTTCTGTTGCTATAACAAAAAACTATAGACTGGGTAATTTATAAAATGTAGAAGTTTATGTAAGTCACATTTCTGGAAGCAGGGAAGTGCAAGTGTATGTTTGTGGCATCTGGTGAGGGCCTTCTGGCTGCGTCATAGCATGCAGAGGACATCACACGGTGAGACAGAGCAAGCCACGCATGCCGTCGTGGGGATCCACTCTCATGACCTCAGCTCAGCCTAATTATCTCCCAACTTCCCCACATGAAAATGCCATTAACATGTCAATTTGGGAATTAAGTTACCAACACAAACTTCTGGAGGACGCATTCAAATCATAGCAGGATCCAAGGGACCCACGGAGGGATGGGGATAGTGCTCCTGTGAGGTCTCTTGTCAGCCCAGGAAACTCAGTATGTTTTTCTCGTTGCTCTCAAAATACCCTAAAACTTTCCACAGGAAGTTCTGTGACCTCCAAACATCCCTTTACCTGTAAAACTTGGTACCCCCTTGTTCATGTAATGAAATAATGACTGCATTTGCTCTTATCAAAGTTGAGGTCCAAACTCACTCCCTTTCTCTCTCTCCCCTTCTCTCTCTCTCTCTCTCTCTGTTCTTGGTACTCCATGGTCCCACCTCACTTAGCTATGTTCCTTAAGTTTGTTCACTTCTGTATAGATCTGTAAGCAGATAGAAAGATAGATATAGCTATTTCCTGCTATCTAGCTAGATATATGGGGCTGGGATTTAGCTCAGTTGGTAGAGCACTGTGCTGCAGTCTCTGAGGTCCCGAGCTCAATTCCCAGCACTGCAAAAATGGGAGAAGGGCCTGGCAATCCACTCCCAAGGCAATCCCAAAACAGTCTGCCATTGAAAACCCTATGAGGGTCGCTATGAGTCGGATACTGACTCGACAGCACCTAACAACAACAACAGCTAGATAGATATAACTCCTGTTTCTCTGGAGAAACCTAATACATTAGCCATCCTAATGGGCTTGAAGGTTCATTAGTATTTGAACATGTGTTATAAATAAGTACCATATATATAGTGTGCATAAACCTTTTATTGAGTCTTACTGTGAGTCAGGTGCTGGTCTAAGTACTTTATGTATCTTAGCTCATGTGATGCACACAACAGCCTCATAAAGCAGGTATTGTTCTGACCCCCAATTTACGGATGAGAAAACCAGCACATGGAGGTTAAGTGACTCTTGCCTAAGGTCATGCATCTGGTATGTGGTGACTTGAACTCAGCAGTCAGCTTCCTGAATCCTTGCTTTTTGCCAAATGATGCACAGACACCTTGCGTTCTAGTAGCTTCACCTAATTCTAAGCATTTTGGTGAGTTTTTAAGCACTGGAGTTTTCTTTTGTGATATGGTACTTTGTTTGCTTGGTTTTTTGTTTGTTTGTTTGTTTGTTTGTTTGTTTTTAACTATGGTTCCTGGCTCATGACTCCCATAGACTCTGCTATTTCTAAAGTGACTAGAATCATGTTGGGGCACATTAGGGCTTAGAAGCAGGCCTCAGGGAGCGGTGTGTCTTCTTCTCCTTGACCTTCTCCTGCCCTCCCTTCACCTGCTCCTCTTTCTCCTCAAGACAAAACATAGAAACCAAAATTTCTCTTCCCCACAGTGGGTCATAGAAACTGACCACATATTCTGATCTTTCCCCTTCTTTTTATCTAGGTTGTTGTTGTTGTTGTTAGATGCCATGGAGTCCAACTCATAGCGACTCTCATAGGGTTTTCAATGGCTGATTGTTTCAGGATTGCCTGACGAGTGGATAACCAGGTCCTTCTCCCATTTTTGCACTGCTAGGATCAAACCTGGGACCTCAGAGACTGCAGAGCAGTAGCACTCTACCCACTGAGCTACATCCCAGCCCTTTTATCTAGAAGCTGACCATAAAGAAATTCATGATGATAACCCTCCATGTCAGAAGGGGTCCCACCCCAGGCACGCATTCCCTTTTGCCCATCACATCTGCACACGGCTGCCCATGCTTCAGTCGTGGACATGCAGTAGTCTCCATACCACTGTGAGAGGACAGAGTTCTGAGAACCTATGGACAGCTGACCACGTGGAGGCTTGAGGGAAGATGTGAACCATGCACATGCCACGAGGGGGGCTCATCCCCACTCCACAGGGACAGAATCTCAGGACTCTTCCATGTTCACCCTCTATATCTCCTCACCTGGTCTCATATTTGTAACTTTTAAGATATCCTTTCTATTAAACCTGTAAATGTAAGTTAGGTGTTTCCCTGAGTTTGGTGAGCTGCTCTAGCAAATTAACCAAACCTGAGGAAGAGGTTGTGAGAACCCCAAGTCGTTGCCTTATGAGTGGATGAGAAGTAGGGACAATCTTAGGGCCTGAGCCCTAAACATGTGGGGTCTCAGACTCTCTCCGCGTAGACCATGTCAGAACTGAAGTGCAGCAGAGGACATCCAGCTGGTGTCTGCGGTGAACTGCTTGCTTGCCAGTGAGGCGAAATCTGCACACCTTTTGAGGTCACACAAGTCTTCTGTGTCGATTTTGATGTGAGGAGAGGCAAAGCAGGCACTCTGTTCTTCCCAACACACCTTTCTATCACCTCGCCTCTTCTTAAAAGTTTTCCTTATATTTCTGCTCCTTAAAACTAATGTCTGGATGCTGCAATATTCCCTCTGGGGCCAAGTGGCATGAAAGGGGAAGAGCAGTGGTGTCTGGTCGTAACACTGCCCTGCGAATAGCCCTTTCAGAAAAACCTTGTTGTTGTTGTTGTTAGGTGCCATCGAGTCAGTATCCGACTCATAGCGACCCTCATAGGGTTTTCAATGGCTGTTTCAGGATTGCCTTAGGGAGTGGACTGCCAGGTCCTTCTCCCATTTTTGCGGTGCTGGGAATTGAACTCAGGACCTCAGAGACTGCAGCACAGCGCTCTACCAACTGAGCTAAATCCCAGCACCACCAGAAAAACATTAGGAGAGGTTAAATCCTTTACAATGCAAAGGGAAAAAAATGAAGTCAGTTAAAAATGAAAATTATTCCCATCCTGCACTTCAGCCAAATAATTAAAGTGTACTCATCTATTAATTATACTTCAAGATGCTCCTTGCTCTGCCACCAGGGCTCTTCTTTTACCAGGGTTAAACGAGGACAGGCTCTTTTGCGGTAGCCTTGAAATCCACTTCGAGAACAGTCTCACAAGTCGGGTTAGACTAAGATTCCCATCTGAAAGCATTACCCAGCCAAGCAATTAAGTCACCTTCAGAAGGCACTAACTTTTAGCTGACCTCAGTGGAAGTTGGAGCCCCAGTTATAACTCTGGAGTTTGATTCTTTTTAAAAGATCAAACTCCCCCTCAAGGAAAAGAAAAAAAAAAAAAAAGCATCCTGCAGTTGAAACTTGGAAACAGTACTAAGCTAAGTCTCTCTTTGGAATTGCTGCAAATATCTTCACATCCGATCGACCTGGCTGGGGCCCATCCTTCAAAACCAAAGCCTGGATAATTTAATCAAAGCAGTTTGCTTCGCCCTTGATCGACTTTTCAGAGTAATTGCCTTTGCCTTCTGTGGTGTGTCTTAGAAACGTGGGCTTTCGCACATTGCACAGCATTAGCTACTGCTAGAGGAGGCTTCGCAGGGCAGGCCACACTGTGCATGGCTTCCAAGACTATTGATTTCTTTATTTCTCTTTTTTTCCATCTTTTCCCTTCTTTTTATTAGTGATTTTTAGTGTAGAACTTAATGAGCTTCGTTATGACATTTCAGGACATGCATATCATGGTACATTGCTCCTGTTCAATGTTCACCTCCCCCATTGCCTTCTCAGGACCCCCTCCCCATCTCTGAATCCCTTCTTCCCTAACAATGGTCCCCTTTCTGCTTGCATGTCGTGTGTGTGTGTGGGGGGGTGTTGTTGTTGTTGTTGTTGTGGTCGTTGTTATTGCTAGGGGCTATTGAATTGGGTCTGACTCATAGTGACTCTCGTAGGGTTTTCATTGTCTGATTGTTTCAGGATGCTGTGGGAGTGGATTGCCACATCCTTCATATATATATATATATATATATATATATATATATATATATATATATATACACACACACACACATATATATATTCCTATATATTGTTGTTGTTGTTGTTAGGTGCCGTCGAGTTGGTATCCGACTCATAGCGACCCTCTGTACAATAGGGGAAACACTATTGTCAGTGCTTCTCTGCTGTTCATAGGGTTTTCAATGGCAGATTGATTTTTGGGAGGGGGTTGCCAGGTCCTTCTCCCAAGCCTACAGCACCTGGTGTTCCCAGGCGGTCTCCCATCCAGGTACTAACCAGGCCCAACCCTGCTTAGCTTCCGAGATCTGATGGGATCGGATGCCACAGGGCTATGGCTGCAGGCTCCTATATATTATATATGTTATATATAATATATAAAAATATGTAATATATAATAGAATAATATATATGTATAATATATATATATATAATCCAGATTTTGCCAATGAGTGAAAAATATGTGCTATCTCTCTTCATTTTCCCTATTACCCTTTCTTATTGCCTCCTCCCCCCCTTTGTAGTACCTTTTCTCACACTACATAGTCCCCTCCTACTTTCATTATCTACATATCAAAATATTGAATATATATTGAAATTTGGCATCCACATATGAGAGAAAATGTGAGGTTTGTCTTCCTGGGTCTGGCTTATTTCACTTCAAATGTTGATCTCTAGTCCCATCCATTTTCTAGCAAATGTCATAATTTTGCCCTTCTTATGGCTGAATAAAACTCCATGGTGTATATATCCCATATTTTCCTTATCCATTCATCTGTGGATGGACACCTAAGTTGACTCCATATCTTGGGTACTGTGAATAGGGCATAATTAACATGGATGAACACATATCTCTATGGTATGCTGACTTATATTCCTCTGGGTATGTGCCCAGGAGTGTTATAGCTGGGTCATATGGCAGTTCTGATTTTTTAGTTTTTGAGGAACCTCCATACCAATATCCATAGTGGCTGCATAAACCTATATTCCCACTAGGATTCCTTTCTCCCCAAATCCTCGCCAACATTTGTTGTTGTTTGTTTTGTTGATGTTGTGTGCCGTCGAGTCGGTATCCAACTCATAGCGACCCTTATAGGGTTTTCAGTGGCTGACTATTTCAGGATTGCTTTGGGAGTGGATTGTCAGGTCCTTCTCCCATTTTTTTGTGGTGCTGGGAATTGAACTCGGGATCTCAGAGACTGCAGCTCAGCGCTCTACCAACTGAGCTAAATCCCAGCCCTTGTTGATGTTAGCCATTCCAAATGGGATGAGAGGGAATGTCAGTGTAGTTTTAATTTGCATTTCCCTGATGTCTAGTAGGGCTAGGATTTGGCTCAGTTGGTAGAGCACTGCGCTGCAGTCTCTGAGGTCCCGAGTTCAATTCCTAGCACCGCAAAAATGGGAGAAGGACCAGGCAATCCCGAAACAGTCAGCCATTGAAAACCCTATGAGGGTCACTATGAGTTGGATACCGACTTGACAGCACCTAACAACAACAACAACAACAACAACAACAACAACTGATGTCTAAGGATTTTGAACATTTTTCATGTTTATTGGTCAAGCATATTTCTTTTTTTTTTTTTTTTTAAGAACTGTACAATTCATTTACCCATTTTTGATTGGGCAATACGCTTTTTTGGTATTTAAATTTTTTAAGTTCTTATAGGTATTTGACTGTGTGGATCATAACAAATTATGGATAACACTGTGAAGAATGGGAATACCAGAGCACTTAATTGTACTCACAAGGAATCTGCACATGGACCAAGAGGCAGTTTGAACAGAACAAGGAAACGTTGCCTGGTTTAAAGTCAAGAAAGGTGTGCATCAGGGCTGTATCCTTTCACTGTATCTCTTCAGTCTCTGTGCTGAGCAAGTAATGAAGAACATGACATCAAGATTGGAGGAAGGCTCATTTAACAACCTATATTATACAGATAACACAATTCTCCTTGCTAAAAGTGAGGAGGATGTGAAACACTTACTGATGAAGGTCAAAGAACACGACCTTCAGTATGGATTGCACCTCAACATCAAGAAAAAAAATCCTTACAACTAGGTCAATATACAACTTCATGATAAATGGAGAAAAGATTCAGGTTGTTCAAGATTTTACTTTACTTTCTATAATCAACACCCACGGAAGCAGAAGTCAAGAAATCAAAAGACATATTGCATTGGGAAAAGCTGTTGCAAAAGACCTCTTTAAAGCACTGAAAAGCAAAGATGTCACATTGAAGATGAAGGTGCACCTGACTCATGCCAGGATATTTTCAGTTGCATCATATGGTTATGAAAGATGGACACTGAATAAGGGAGACAGGAGAAGAACTGATGCTTTTGAATTATGGTACTGGAGATGCATATGATGGACTCCAAAATGGACCAACAGATCTGTCCTCAAAGAAGTGCAACCAGAATGCTCCTCGGTTATAAGGATGGCTAGACTTCATCTGACATATTTTGGACATATTTTCAGGAAGGATCAATCCCTGTAGAAGGATGTCATGTTTGGGAGAGTGTGGCAGGTCAACAAAAAAAAGGAAGACCCTCAACTAGAGGATTGACGCAGTGACTGCAACCATAAGCTTAAACAAGTAAAAGATCATGTGCCTGGCACAGTATTGGGGGCTGTTTCATTCTGTTGTACATAGGGTTGCTGTGAGTCAGACTCAACTCCACAGCACTTGACAACAACAACCAAGACTTTTAAATGATAGTGAGCTTGAATGAGCTCAAATCATATTCCTTAACTTTAAAGATGAGGAAATTGAAGCTCATAAGTGTTGAGGGAAGCCACTGGAAGATTTTAAATAAGGATGGCCCAACAGAGTTTTCCTTGGGCTCTTCTGTTGAATTCACTTATCAAATCTATGCGTTATACAAAGCAAAGAGTCAGTGACCATTATAGATCAGAACAATACGCCCAAAACAGCAAAATAAAATGCAACAAAGAAACAATGAAGCACCATTAACAGCTAGTGAACCAGCAAAGCTGTCTAATAATTTGAGGATGTTGGGCAGGGCACAAGGTTTCGCTCATGGCAATCTCTGAATGAGTCTGCAGAGATAGTGGCCAGGCAGATGTTTAAAACCTAATTAAATTCTAATAATAGTACAATCACATTGTGTTAGTATGTGAATGAAGTCTGGAAGGACGTCAAGTTGTTCGTGGTAGTTACTTGTGGGCACTGGAACTTGGAGGAAGTGACTATAATTTTTACCTTATATATGCTGTAGTACTTATTTTATTTTATTTTTTATTTTTATTATTTTTTATTCATAATTATACTTGTTGTTGTTGTTAGGTGCCATTGAGTCGTGTCCGACTCATAGTGACCCTTATAGGGTTTTCAATGGCTGATTGTTTTGAGAGTGCCTCAGGAGTGGATTGCCACATCCTTCTCCCATTTTTGCGGTGCTGGGAATCAAACTCGGGACTTCAGAGACTGCAGAGCAGTGCTCTACCAACTGAGCTAAATCCCAGCCCTATAGTGTACAACTTACTGGGTCTCATGATGACATTTCCATAACTGCATTTCATTGTAAATTGCTCATGTTCATTTCCTCCTTACACTTGTCGTGCTTATTTTATAATGAGCATTTCATTTTTTAAAAAGCAAATCTTAAAAATAAATTTTTAAAAATAGTCATTAAAAAACTGATGTTGAGGGAAAGCGTTCTGAAGAGAGCAGGAATACTCTCATGTGCTGAATAGACTTGTGGGATGTGAGTTGTGTAGCCATGAGCATGACAGTGATAGCAATAAATTAAAGCATTGCATTCATCACGACAGACATCAAGATGGTTGAGTGTACCATGAATCAGGTCACAGAGCAGGGTTTTGAGGAAATTTAGCTAACTTCAAAATGTTAGAAGCTCTATGTGTAAAATAAGGAATTCTTTTATGTCAGTCTGAAGAGCTAGGGCTTGGAGATTCATTCATTTATTCATCCCAGGCACAAAATGTTATTGTTGTTGTTAGGTGCTGTCGAGTCAGTGTCCAATTCATAGTGACCCTATATACAATAGACGAACCACTATTGTTGTGCCTCTCTGCTATTCATAGAGTTTTCAATGGCTGATTGTTTTTTAGGAGTGGGTTGCCGGGTCCTCCTCCCAAGCCTATAGCACCTGGTGTTCCCAGGCAGTCTCTCATCTAAGTGCCAACCAGGCCTGACCCTGCTTAACTTCTGAGATCTAATGGGATCAAATAACACAGTGGTACAGCTGCAGGCAGTCACAAAACACCATCAACAAAATGTCCCTTCCGTAGCAAAGCATTTGAAAAAGTATTTCCTCTAGCAAAGAATCAGACTAGTTTAAGAATAAGAAGCTGTGAGCCGGATGCGGTGGCACACACCTGTAGTCCCAGCGTCTGGGGAGGTGGAGGCAGGAGGATCGCAAGTTCGAGACCAGAGGCAGTCTACGTAATTTAGCAAGACCCTGTCACAAAAGGTAAAAAAAATGGGCTGGGGGCACAGCTCAGTGGTCCAGCACTTGCAAAGCATGCAGGCGACAGGCCCTGGGTTCAACCCCCAGTACCACAAAAAAAAAAAAAAAAAAAAGAATAAGAAGCTGTTTGTTCTTGAATATATTCAAGGAAAGGTTGGCTAGCTAATGCTCTGAGATGAAACCCTTCATTTTTAAGGAGGATAGCCTAGAAAATGTGTAATGATTCTTATCAGTTTATAACCACACCATTTTCCTGCTCAAAAATACCAAAAAGGCTCCAAAATCTCAACAATATAAAGGAAATTCAAATTATTCACTGTGATGTCCAAGGTCCTTTAGAATGTTGCTCCAATCTCCCTTTCCCAGTTTATTTCCTGCCATCCCCACCAGGCACTTGCTTCTCAGACTCATAGGTCCGCTTGTTAGGCACCTTCTTGCATCCCTGTCTTCCCTTTGTTCATGTCCTTCTTTCCTAGAATGCCTTTTGGCCCTTCTTTACGTACTGAATTGCAAATCAGGTTTCAATTTGAATCATCAGATACTACCTTGCTTTGAAGCTTTCGCTTTGACCCAGGTGTTATTCTTCACAACTAACACTCCCTGGCAGGACGTTAGTCATACCACTAGTTTATAACTACAGGCCACTCTCCTTGGTTGGCCAGTGCCCATGCCATATCAGAGGTTCAAAACATTACCATCACCTGATATCACTGTAACATATGCAATACATGTTATGGTCAGTTTCCTATGCTCCTGTCTCTGCTATTATGTCATAGCCTCTTGATGTCAGAAACCTGTCTGGTTGAATCTAAACCCTCCCAGCTCAGGTAAAGGCCTAGCACCCCCAAACCATTTAGATATCTGAGTTGAATGAATTTGTGGATTTTAAATATTTGTGATTCTAATCCTTACCAGCCAGTTAACTTCCAACTTCAGCAAGTAGATGTCTCCATCGTGAGTAGAGGGAGACTTCAGTTAAAATTGATATGACATGCAAATGAAGGATTTCTTATGCTTTAGAGATGTTTGGGACTATTCTGAGAATACACTTAGTTGATGCCATTAAGCTTTTAAAGAGGCAGAGATGCCTGTGACTACAATTCTTAGAAGAAGTACTTTGAAGTCCAATAAGGAGTCTACTATAGAATACAGTTCACCTTAAGGGTCTGACAGAGCTGAGTTTAAATTCTATCTGTGCCAAGGGCAAGTTATGTGACCTTGAGTAAGTTCCCACTGTATCCATAGGCCTCGATTTCCTGATTTCCTTATCTGTAAAAAGGGAATACAAATGGTAATTTCATCTTGGGGTTCTTGGAAGGAGGACTTCATAAGAACCTGCACACAAAGCTCTAAGCCCTGGCACATAGTAAGCACTCATTAAATTTAGATATAATTATTGCTGAGTTTGACAGCTGTCAAACCACACTGGATTGATCAACAACAATTACATTTTTGTTACTTCCCCCAACTATATACACATATTTACAGAGCCTGATACTTAAAAGGCAGTATAAACTGATGAATGCACTCAAACATGTATTTCCATGTTTGGAGTGTTTGGATTAAAAAAAGAGAATTCTATATATTTACGTTTTTGTGTTTAACATTGGAGGCTGAGCCTGAAATACAGCCACAAATGGACTTGAAGAGTTTGTATTAAGCCCTTCACGTGCACAGAGCACCATGACTTGCACTTACTCAAATCCAAATCAAGATCTATCTCTGAAGAAAGAAAATCACCTTTTTAAAATACCAAACTCCATGGAGAAAGAAAGTAGGCCAAGCACCTCTGTGCAAACTCTTGGAAAGCATCCACCACTTCTTTCAACTTTTGTTATTTGCTACTGGCACGGAAATAAATCTATTTGTGCCAACACCCTTTATTTCCCCACTTACGAAGAAAGTCAGCATTCAAACAATGTAGAAGATTCTGGATAGGACATCATAATAAGGATGCATTCTCATAGAAATGAGCTCTGATTTTAGCTGTGTGATTTTGCCCTACTTAACCTTTCTAAGGCTGAGTTCTGGTTTTCCAATGTCTAATATGGGGAGGATAACTTGGCTGGTCCTTTTACCTGTAACTTAGATTTTACCAGCCTATACAATAGGGGCAATAATTTCCTCAGAGTTTGTTGTGAAAACTAAACGAGGAGTATATATGTACATATACAAAATGAGTATTAATTATAATATGCCACATATAATGTTGTTGTTGTTCTTAGGTGCCATCAAGTCGGTTCCTGACTCATAGTGACCCTATGTACAACAGGTGAAACACTATTGTCAGTGCTTCTCTGCTATTCATAGGGTTTTCATTTGCAGATTGATTTTTGGGAGTGGGTTGCCAGGTGCTTCTCCCAAGCCTACAGCACCTGGTGTTCCCAGGTGGTCTCCCATTCAAGTATTAACCAGGCATGATCCTGCTTATCTTCCAAGATCTGATGGGATTGGACACCACAGTGCCACAGCTGCAGGCATATACAATGAGTATATGCTACTTACTGTTATATGTATTACATATACACTATCGTTTTTGTTGTTGGGTGCCATGGAGTTAGATCCGACTCATAGTGACCCTAAGTACAACAGAAAGAAACCCTAGCCAACGCTGTGCCATACACACGATCTTTTTATGTTTGAGCCCATTGTTGCAGTCACTCTGCTTCTTCTCATTTTGAGTCAGGCCACATCAGCAAAAGGAAGTCCCAGGGGCTTTATTCCATTTCCATCATTGAAGTCAACTCTACCTTGAGGAGGAAACCCTTCCCTAGTTGTTTCTTGAATGCCTTCTAGCCCAGGGGACTGATTTACTGGCACTAGATTTAACAGTGCTTCTCTATTGTTCACAGAATTTTCAGTGGGTAATTGTTTCAGGAGTGAACTACCAGGTCCTTCTCCTAGTCTGTCTTAGTCTGGAAGCTCACCTGAAACTTGTCCACTATGGGTGGCCCTGCTGGTATCTGAAACACCAGTGGCATAAATTTCAGCATCACAGCAACAGGCAAGGCCCCACCCATGAGAAACTGACAGACATGTAGGGGACACACTACTGTATACTAATATATATTAAATATTTGGGGGACCAAAGGAATTATGCAGCGTAACGTCATGAAGCTGCATGTCATGAAGCACAATGTTCCCCAGCAAGTGTGAAGTGCAATAATTAATGGATATGCCATGATGGAGGGGATTTTTATGCAGGAATTCACTTGTGTGGATAAGAAATTTAGAGACCTAGGTTTTTAAGTAACTACATTTTCTTTCTGTTCTGATCAGCCATAATAGAACTTTTATTTAACTGTCATATTTTCTTTTGTTCATAAATATCCATATTATATAAAAACTCTAAGATGGCAAGCAAGAAAAGGTAAAAAATAACTGGGGATATCACTCATAATTCTGTCATCCAGATATAATTTTGGTGTATATTCTCCCAGACTTACTTCTATGCATGTATTTGTATTTATTTTATTAAATGAACTCATCCTGTATATAATTTTATTTATATATATATATATATATATATTTTTTTTTTTTGCTTAACAGAGAATCTTGAACATCTTTCACTGTTAATTATACTTTATATCACTTAAAATGTATAACATTGTACAATATTGTTGTTGTTGTTGTTAGGTGCAGTCGAGTCAGTGTCTGACTCCTAGTGACCGTAGGTACAACAAGCGAAACACTATTGTTAGTGCTTCTCTGCTATTCATAAGGTTTTCCATTGCTGATTGTTTTTTTTTTCCCTTGGAGGGGGGAGGGGGTTGCCAGATCATTCTCCCAAGCCTATAGCACCTGGTGTTCCCAGGCAGTCTCCCATCCAAGTGCTAACCAGGCCCAACCCTGCTTACCTTCTGAGATCTGATGGGATCAGATGCCACAGTGGTACAACTGCAGGCATTTTACAGTATTATAATATCATATTATATTCATTATAAAGGTATACATTTTATTTAATCATCATGCAATGTCAAGCCACTTATTTGAAATTGTTTACTCTTTATAAATAAATCAGTAATAAACACCCTCAGAACAAACTTTGATTGCGTCAATGGATGATTGTAAAAATAAATAGAAGTGGAATTACTGATTAAGAAAACATAGCTTTTTGACAGTTTTATTGAGGTATAATTTACATACCATAGAATTCACTGAAAGAATACATACAATTCAATGGTCTTTAGTAAATGTATGTTGTTGTTGTTGTTAGGTGCTGTCGAGTCGGTATCCGACTCATAGCGACCCTCACAGGGTTTTCAATGGCTGACTCTTTCGGGATTGCCTTGGGAGTGGATTGCCAGGCCCTTCTCCAGTAAATGTATAGAGTTGTGTAATCATCATATTTTAGAATGTTTCCATCACTGCCAAAAGTTCTTTCGTGGTAATTTGCAGTAAATCTCCTCTCCTACCTCTAGCCACATGCAACCACTAATCAACTGTATGGATTTATCTTTTCTGAAAATTTCTTATAAATAGAACCATACAATATGTAGTCTTTTGTATCTTGCTGTTATCGGAATACTGTGTTTGAGGTTCATTCATATAGTAGTATAGGATTTTTTTTTTACTGACAAAGAGTATTTCATTGTACGACTATACCACACTTTGTTTATCAATTAATCAGTTGGTGGAAATTTGAGTTGTTTCCCACTGTTGTGAAGAATGCTATTATGAGAATTAATGAACATAAATTTCACTTCTTTTGGATAAAGACTCACAAGGAAATTGTGCGGAAAGTTTATTTTTAACTTTATAAGAAACTACATCCAGTTTTCCAAAGTGGCTATGCCATTTTACATTCCTACCAGTAATGAGGACAGAGGGGTGCTAGTTTCTCCATATCTTTACTAACACTGTAGTTTGAATTTGCTTTTTCATAATGATTAATGATGTTGAACATTGTTTCAAAATATTAGTCATTTGCATATCTTTGACAAAATGTTCAAATATTTTGGCATTTTTGTTAGATTTTTTAAAAAAAGAATTGTAAGAGTTCTTTACATATTCTAGATGTAAGTCCTTTATCAGATATACAAGTTAAAAATGTTTTATTTCTGAGCTGGAAATGTAGCTCAGTGGTAGAGCACCAGTCTAGCACATGTAAAAAAAAAGCCCTGGTTTCAATCCCCAGTATCACAAAAAATAAAAATACTTTATTTCAATCTGTAGATCATCTTTTCATAGTAAAATATTTTGTTCCTTTTTGATGCTGTTGTGAATGGAGTTGTTTTCTTAATTTCGTGTAAAAATTGTTGCTAGTAAAATACAATTGATTTTTGTATATGAACTTGTTTCCTGCAACCTTGCTTAAATCACATATTGGTTCTACTAGAGTTTAAAAATATTTTGGTAGAGTCTTCAGGTTTTGATTTCTTAATAGGATCAGGTTTTGGTTTTTTTAATGAAGATGAAATTCACATAGCATAAAATTAAACACTTTAAAGTATACAATTACATGGCATTTAATATATTCATATTGTTGTGCAACCATCATTTGTATCTACTTAACCCTCCAAAGGAAAACCTCATATGAATTAAGGTTTGTCCACATTGTAGTGTGTGTCTGTACTTCCTTCTGCTTTAAGGCTGAGAGATATACCATAGTATGTATCTATCTTTTTTTTTTTATTAATCCATTGATGGACATTTGGACTATGTCCATCTTTCAGCAATTACTAATTGCACTCCTATGAAGCATTTGTGTACAAATATCTCTTTGAGCCTCTATTTTGATTTCTTTTGTGTAGAAGAAGAATTTCTGTACTACATGGTAAGCCTATGCTTAGCTTTTTTGAGGAACAACCTGTTTTCCACAGCACTATTTATATTCTCACCAGCAATATATGTGGGTTCCAATTTTTCTCCATGTCTTTGATAAAATTTATTATTTTCTGGGCTTTTTTGTTGTTGTTATACCCATCCTAGTGGGTGTGAAGTATATTTTATTGTTGCTTTGATTTCTATTCCTCTATTGGAGTCATGTTTTATAAATCTATAGATTTTTAGGTTTTTAAAATTATTTTCTTACTATTTTTAGTCATTTTCTTAATGGATTGCTTTTAGAATTACAATGTATCTTAATTTATCTCATTTTACCTGAGGTTATTCTTCACTTAATTTGCATAATGTAGCAAATTTTCTCATCTGTATTTCTGTTTTATTCACCCTTCTTTGTACTATTATTGTCATATATCTCTATATATATTAGAAACCCAGTAATATAGTGCTATAATTATTCATTTAGATAATACCATCTCATTTGAAGAAGTTAAGAAACAAAGCGTGTTTGTAAAGTCTCTTATATTTGACCACATATTTAACATTTACCTCTTTCTGTGCATTCAAGTTATCATCTGTCCTCATTTTGTTTCAGCTTGAAGAACTTCCTTTAGTATTGTCTATAAGTGAAGTGTTCTAGCAACACTAATTAAATGTTTTTAAATCTGCAAATAATATTAGTTTGCTCTCATTTTTGAAGGATAGCTTTGTTGGATGTAGAAGTCTTTTTTGAAACTTTATTCTTTCAGCACTTTGAATATGTCATTCCATTGCCTCTTGACCTCTATTGTTCCTGATGAAACATCATCTATTAATCATACTTCTGTTTTCTTGTAGATGATGTCATTTTCTACCTGCTATTTTAAAATTTTTATCTTTGCTTTTGACTTTTAATAGTTTGTTGATTACATGCCTGTCTTTTTGACCTTATGTTACTTAAAGGTCATTAAACTTCTTGGATCTATAGAATAATGTGTGCAGGCTGCCAGGTAATGAGGGATGTGTAGATAGCTTACCTAGCTTCTATGACTTTCTCATTTCCAGGATCTCTTTGCTAAATTTATGGCTACCTACTGTCTTACCGGGCTGGGATTTAGCTTAGTTGGTAGAGCACTGCTTTGCAGTCTCTGAGGTCCTGGGTTCAATACTCAGCACTGCAAAAATGGGAGAAGGACATGGCAATCCCGAAACAATCTGCCTTTGAAAACCCTACGAGGGTCGCTATGAGTTGGACACAACTCCACAGCACCTAACAACAACAACAACAATTTTATCACTCCTGCCAACCAACTATGCAAATATGAAGTATTATAACAGTGAGTTCTTCCTGTTTGTTTCCTACAAAGTTTCTAAATTTTACTGTCAATACTGCTGGACACAGCTTTTCCTCCCTCTGCTCCAAATCAAGTTCTCTCCAGCAATAAGGCTACTGATATTTAAGATTGTCCTGCCTTGGCAGCATTACTCCTATGAGCTAGGAGGGAAAATGAAAGTATTGGGAAAAAATACCAGGTACTTCTGTTCTTACCCAAACTTCAGCAGTTTTTTAAAATGAACAAATACTTTTCAATTTGTTGTTTTTCTGTAGTCAATATCCAGAGCCCTGAAATGACCAGTTTTGTTATTATTAGGAAGAGGGAAGAGAATTTGCCTATTTCTTTCTCTGCTTTTGCCAGAAGTTCTGCCTGAGTATGTATTTCTTAGTACTTTTGATTGTTGTTAGGTGCCGTCGAGTCGGTTTCCGACTCATAGCGACCCTCTGTACAACAGGGGAAACACGATTGTCAGTGCTTCTCTGCTGTTCATAGGGTTTTCAATGGCAGATTGATTTTTGGGAGTGGGTTGCCAGGTCCTTCTCCCAAGCCTACAGCTTCTGGTGTTCCCAGGCGGTCTCCCATCCAGGTACTAACCAGGCCCGACCCTGCTTAGCTTCCGAGATCTGACGGGATCGGATGCCACAGGGCTATGGCTGCAGGTAGTACTTTTGATACAGAGAGATAAATTGATTTCCAGAAAGGTTATACCAATTCCTGCTTCTACCAGTAGTATACAAGAGTGTCAACCCTCCCATATGTTTTATAAGATTGTATAATAGTATTAAGTGAATACATCAAAATTTATAGAGTCAAAATGCTTACATTGTTAGTTTAATGAAATTTCTCTAGTTGCTATTGCTTTAGGGGTCTTACTCAAGAATAGGAAGAGATGATATTACATATGTTAAAATATTAAAAAGACCTTGGATATAATGTTTTCTATAGAAATTCAAAGCATGCATTACTGTCTTGCAATAATTATGATCTGTCCACAAACCAAAATAGTTCCTTTAGTCCTTATGTTTAAGATGCATAGGATAAGCCCAGAAAGATCCCTGCCTTGCATATGGAAAACTCAGTTTCATACTTGTATCATATCTACCTGTGCGGGTATTAGTGATGAGGTTCCAGCAAACCAATCTCAAGGACAGAATAATTTCTCAGCAAATGAAGGAGCTGCAGAATTTGGCAGCAAGTTGGGAGAGGGGGACAAACCACAACTCAATAAAACACCCCACGGTTTGCAGATCAGTTCTGATATGGACATCTTAGAGTGTCAAGACAATAGTTTCATGACAGTACCCTAAAACTTTCTGTGAATAATGTATGAACTTCAGCATTTCCTCTGGAGGGAACCAGGGTGTGAGAAGGAAAATCCATTGAAAGTCCATAAAATCCAGATGTGGTTTTGGGTCTGTTTTTGTCTTTTTAACAAGTGATATATTTTTTTATTGGACATTTTTAATGTACACCTTAATGTGATTCATTCTGACATGCTTTTCATTGTGGCATTTACATATATACATTTTGATGTACATTATTCATATAGGTTCCCCCTTACCCTCTTGTATGCCTCCCCCCCCATCTAAGTCTTCTCTATCATTTACTTGGTCATATTTTTCTATATGTACTTGAGTCCCAGTTCTGTTTAAGATAGAAATTTTTCCTGTAGCGAACTTTGTTATTATCTTGTCACAACAATTGCATGCATTTTCTAGACCATTTATATTGACACCATTCTTAGGTTTTGTTTTGTTTTGTTTTGTGTTTTCATTTTATTTTTACCCGACCTTTGAATAGGATGTTTCCTCCTTATAATTTTGATTCAACTCCCACATATGAGTGAGAACATGTGGTGTTTCTCTTTCTGAGCTTGGGTTCATTCACTTAAAATTATTTTCTCTAATTCCATTCATTTTGCTGCGAATGACCTTATTTCATTTTTCTTGATTGCTGAGTAGTATTCCAAACAAGTGATATTCAATGTAGAAAATATAGATATGCAAAATAATGTAACATGTATTCATTATCCTACACCCAAAGTTAACCACTGATAAAAGTTTGAATGCATCCTTCTTGACATTACATATAGGTAAAAGAAAGAAAGGAAGGTATATTTTGTGATGCATGTGAGTTTTTGTTTGTTTTTAAACTATGGCACTTCCTTCTAGCCCCTTGATTCTACCTCAGTTGAGAGAGAGGGTTGAAAAGGAGGTCATAACAGTGGAACCTGAACAAAAAGCATCAGAATCAGTTTCTACCAGGCAGAAAGTAAGAGACTGATAAGAAATCCATCTGCACTCTGATGATGGGACTTTTATTATCTGCAAAGAAAATATCACTACTGGTTGTATGTTGTTGTTGTTGTTGTTGTTGTTAGGTGCCACTGAGTCTGGTCCTGCTCATAGCGACCCTATGTACAACAGACGAAACATTCCCTGACACTGTGCCATGCCCAGACCTATTGTCAGTACTTCTCTGCTATTCATAGGGTTTTCAATGGTTGATTGTTTTGTGATTGCTTCGGGGGTGGACTGCCAGGTCCTCTTCCCATTTTTGCAGTGCTGAGTTTGGAACCCAGGGCCTCAGAGAGCACACAGCAGCATTCTACCAACTGAGCTAAACCCCAGCCCACTGGTTGTATGGAGGACAGGAATAGAACAAAGAACCATGAGAATGGGCTAAGGTTGTGAGACAGACCAGAAGGACCCACCTCACCATGGTGTTAAAATCAATATTAGTGTTGGTGATAAATTTTTCTAAAATTCTTAGTCCTTCTGATGCTTGTTTTCCTGCAAGGAAGTACAAATGTTGGGGGATAGAGCAAACTGACTCTCTAATTGGCATTTGTTTGACTCTCCCTTGCTGCACTGTCTGCACTGAGTAAAGAACCCTCAATCAGGCAGCCAGCTGAACCACCCTTATACCAGCACCAATAGTTTTGAATCCTTCATAGATGCCTTGAGGAAGCCATAAGACAATTGCTACTGCAGCAAAACTTCAGCTCCGGAAGGCGCAGCTCCAGCCAGGGCTGTTTCAAATAGTTTGCTAAATTTGCTAAAATTTGATAGTTTGCACTGGACTTTTTGCTAGCACAGCCTCAGTGAACTCTGGATGACTCAGTGACCAACCCAGGCCAGAGGGGTAGCACTTCCCCTATGGCCTAGCAGAGGAACTGCCATGATTGGGAAAAGGGGACTATGCTATGATTGGTGCAAGCACAAACCTTCATTTGCATGAGAGGTTTCTATACAGAACCTTGACTGATACAGACACAGACACTGCTGAAGACCAGCACTTGAAGGGCTTCTCCTGGCCTATCTATGATTTCTATCCAGGTAGAGAAAAAGGACCCCAGCCAGCTGGTGAAAGTTGTACTTCTCAAACAAGTTGTGGTGATGGATCAGGTTCAAATTTCCAATCCATCCTCAATTGATGCTTTTGTAAAACATAAAATCACACATTTGGATGCCACAGCGATTTCAAATTGCTAAAAATTACTCTAAATTTCTGCACTTAGTGTAGACTGATAATAATAGTTTGGAGGCCAGCATAGGCCCATGAATCTCACACTGGGTAGGATTGTACTAAAATACTTGTCTTGTTGCAGAGACAATTTAGATATCCATAGGGATAAAGACAGTGGGATACTCTAAGTGTTTAACAGTTGGATCTCCGGAGTGTGTGTGGTAGTGTGTGTGTGTGTTTGTGTGTGTCCTGATTGTTTGTACTTGACAATGGCCATGGAAGAAATATACCATAACAGAATTTAAGCTACTAAGGTGAAGCCAATGAATGTAAAGGATAGATGTGCCCAAGTTGTCTGCAGCACATTATTGAAGTACAAAATTTACCAATAAGTCTTCAGTCAATGGGAATCATCATAACAAGAAAAATGGAATATATAATCTTTAAAACAACAGACAAAGCCAGGCTAAGGCAGGAGGCTTGCAAGTTCAAGGTCAGAGGCAGCCTGCATAACTTAGTGAGA
>VMDO01024225.1:0-30138 GCA_007922755.1 Pedetes capensis
TTTTTTTTTTTTTTTTTTTTTTTTTTTTTTTTTTTTTTTTTTTTTTTTTTTTTTTTTTTTTTTTTTTTTTTTTTTTTTTTTTTTTTTTTTTTTTTTTTGTGGTACTGGGGGTTGAACCCAGGGCCTTGCGTTTGTATGCTCTGCAAGTGCTGGGCCATTGAGCTGCACCCTCAGCCCATTTTTTTTACTTTTTGAGACAGGGTCTCCCTAAATTGTGCAGATTGCATCTGGTCTCGAACTTGCAATCCTCCTGCCTCTGCCTACCAAGCTGCTTGGATTACAGGTGTGCACCACCGCGCCTGGCTTCTAGTATTTTCTTTTAGGATCCCGGGAGGTGGTTCTTCATTACTACTTCAGTCTGTAAAGCAGCCTGCAAGGGTGGGGTGGGTCCACCAGCCCCCCCAAACCCCCACCCACAGTGGACCTCTTGACCCTCCCAGCATCAGAAGACCCCATGGCTGCAGGCTTGGCTCCCAGGTGGGGCTTTGATCCAAACAAAAGGGCCAGAGATCAGCCTGAGGATATTCCTTGCACCCCGTTTCTTCCCCACCCTCCACCCTCAGTTCTGAGAAGTCTGACTTCCAGCTCAGTCCCCGGTCCAGGCAGACTGTGGCTGCCACTGACCCTGCGAGTGGGAAGAAGGGTGGCTGGAGCCCAGTTGAGTTCTGGCTTCTGCCCCATCCCACGGGCCACTCCTCCCTCTATAGGGGATGGCTCTGGCTTAGCAGCGGGGACATGCAGAAGTCAGTGTCTCTGCCCCCACTGCATCGTCCTCTGTCCACAGTTCTTCCATCTGGAGTCTCTGAGGCTTCTGGACAGATCAGAGAAACTTGGGGAAGGGGGGCCACTAACTCATAACTGTTGGCTCTCAGAGTATTGGCACCCAGAGGGACCTTAGGAATGGAATCCAGCCCCTCCTTTTATCAATGTGGATGGAAAATGAGGCCCAGAGAGAGAAGGAAGTAACCCGGATCACACAGGACTTAGTCCCACAGAGAGAGAGCTGGAGACTCAAGACTCCTGGCTGAATCCAGGGCTTGCTTTTTTGTTGTTCCATGTTTTTGGTCGCCTGCAGCCATAGCACTGTAGCATCCAATCCTGTCAGATCTAGGAAGCTAAGCAGGGTCGGGCCTGGTTAATACTTGGATGGGAGACCACCTGGGAACACCAGGTGCTGTAGGCTTGGGAGATGGCCCCGGCAACCCACTCCCAAGAAACAATCCGCCATTGAAAACCCTATGAACGGCAGAGAAGCACTGACAAAGTGTTTTGCCTGTTGTACGCAGGGTTGCTATGAGTCGGATACTGACTCAATGGCACCTAACAAAAACAATGTTTTTGGTCTGCAGGAAGGGGGCTTGGGGAGGGGAGGGCAGGGTTTAGAGAAACATCTTGTCTGGGAGAAACTGGTGTGTGTTCAGTGCCACCCAGGAGGTCTGCTCCCCTCTTTCCGTGGGTGCTGCTGGAATTCTTACCCCATGTGGGCTGCAGAATGAAGTGTGGGAGGGAGGTGTCCTGGGGCCCTTCCGGTTCTGCACACCTGTGCTGCCCGGGCGTCTCTTGTCTGTGGGAGGTGGGTCCCCCGACCTGGAAGACAGACAGGAGGAAGATAAAACCTGTGGGAACCTACTTGGCAGGATAGAGAGACAGGAAAGTGAAGAGGACATGGGAAGGGAAACAAGCCCTCACCTCAGGATCTGGTTTAAATCTCACAGGCTGAGAGTCAAGAATTTTGACACAACGACTGCTGTGAGGACTGTCTGCAAAGAGACGTTATTTTGAGAGATTCCAAGTGAAAATGTAAAATAGCAAAATGTATGCAATCTTTGAGTTTAACCTTACCATCTCTCTGTAATCCTGTGCTTCTCTGAGCACCTCACAAACGAGATTATGGGCTATGTTTGCAGTCAACACACACCTAGACAGCTCTCTCTTGACTTAGAAGAATTTCTTTGACTATTTCAATCTCTGCCCCTTTTTTTTTTTTTTTTTTTTGGTGGTGGTACTGGGGGTTGAACTCAGGGTCTTGCATATACATTGCAAGTGCTCTACTACTGAGCTACACTCCCACCCCATTTTTCACCTTTTATTTCGAGTCAAGGCTGCCTCTGGCCTCCAATTCTTGGTTCTCCTGCCAGGAGTCACTGCGATTATGGCAATTATGGCCATGCACTACCCTGCCCAGCTGAGAATAGCATTTAAATATCAATGTGAACTCCCTCTGTGACAAATACCTTGATCAGGGCTTCCCTGGATGGAGGAAGCAGAGGACTAAAATCACCCCTGCACTTAAGCCAGGAATGATGATAGGGACCATGGGATACTCACCTACCCCAGCAAATTAAAATGATATTGTTGCCGAGAGGTGGCACTGGCACGCAGGCCTGTAATCCCAGTGGCTTGGGAGGCGGAGGCAGGAGGATTGCAAGTTCGAGACCAGAGGTAGCGTGTGTAACTTAGGGAGACCCTGTCTCAAGGAAAAAAAAAAAAAAAAAAAGTAAAAAAATGGGCTGGGGGTGCAGCTCAGTGGTCCAGCACTTGCAGAGCATGCAAGCACAAGGCCCTGGGTTCAACCCCCAGTACCGCAAAAAAAAAAAAAAAAAAACATTGTTCACTGGATCCTTCTCCCTTATCAAGATCACAGCCACCTGGGTTCCTAACGTTTTGAAACATCTGTTTCTGGACCCATTCCTTAGAAGGCACTGGGGAGTCCATCAGCCCATTCCAGGCATTGATCCCAGGAATGTTTCTTTCCTCCCCCGAGGGTCCAAACTTCACTATAAAAGACACAGTGACCTCGGCTCTCGGCCGCAGTAAGTCTTCCCTACTGCCTGCCTTCACATCTTGAAGGTGGACTCTCTGGAATACCTATGTCTATATGTTGTTGTTGTTGTTGTTAGGTGCCATTGAGTCTGTATCATACTCATAATGACCCTGCGTATAAGAGGCGAAACACTATTGTCAGTGCTTCTCTGCTATTCACAGGGTTTTCAATGGCTGGCTGTTTTTTGGGAGCAGGTTGCCAGGTCCTTCTCCCAAGCCTACAGCACCTGGTGTTCCCAGGCGGTCTCCCATCCAAGTACTAACCAGGCCCCACCCTGCTTAGCTTCTGAGATCTGACGGGATTGGATGCCGCAGGGCTATGGCTGCAAGCATGTTTATATACTCTGCCCTTAATAAACTACACACTCTCTACTATAATTTGTGTCTCATATAAATTCTTTTATACACTGAACACAAACCAACGTAATATTTGCTGCACTGGGAAGGTAGCTCCTGCTGGTCTCCCAGTGAGGCCTCCTGGACCTGCCAGACCCACCAACTCACTTGATTTTATGGCCAAAAATACAAAAAAACAATGAACTGCTTTACCTATTCTATTTTAAAGAATTTCCTCTTTTTGCTGGGTGAGTTGGTACACGCCTGTAATCCCAGTGACTTGGGAGGCAGAGGCAGGAAGATCGCAAGCTTGAGGCCAGAGGCAGCCTACATAATTTCTCAAATTTCTCAAAAGAAAAAGTAAAAACTAGGCTTAGGGCATGGCTCATTGGAAGACTATTTGTAAAACATGCATGGTTCAACCCCCTGGTACTGAAGAAAAAGAAAAAGAATTTCCTTTTTCGAAAATGAAATTATAAGATGGCTTCACAAAGTACATTGTTAAGGTTTAGGGATAAGAGTGATGTGTCAAGAAGATAAAAACATAGGACAAGCACAGTGGCACACACCTGTAATCCAAGCAACTCGGCAGGAGGATTACAAACTCAAGGCCAGGGGCAGCCTGTGCAATTTAGCAAGGCCTTGTCTCAAAATAAAAAATGAAAAAGGGGCTGGGGGTGTAGCTCAGTGATAGAGCACTTGCTTAGCACCTGTGAGACTGAGTTCAACTCTCTAGTTTTTGCAGGATGTGGTGATGCATGCCTATAATCCCAGCACTTGAGGAGGCTGAGACAGGAGGATCAATGCAAGTTCAAGGCCAGTGCTCTGGAGTCACTGGGCTACACAGTGAGACTCTGTCTCAAAAAGATTAAAGTAGGAAGGAAAAGAAAAGAATTGTGAGTTTCAGACAGGTGTAGTGGTGCACGTCTGTGTCCTGAGCCTGCCTGGTAACAGCCAGATCCAGGCCAAGTCAGCTGTGGCTGAACAAAGGAATCACCGTATAGCTGAGGGGCCCTGGTCAGCCTGCTGAGATATCAATCTGCTCTTTCTGTCTCACAGGTTCTTCCTGCACAAGGCCCTGGGTTCAACGCCCTAGTATGGAAAAAACAAACAAACAAAAACAACCTTAATTAAATTAAATAATAAATGAACTTTGTCTATATTCTCTACTATAACTTCTGTGTTGGGTATAAATTCTTTTATATACCTAATACAAGGATGGCCTGCAGCTGTACCACTGTGGTGTCTGATCCCATCAGATCTCAGAAGCTAAGTAGGGTTGGGCCTGGTTAGTACTTGGATGGGAGACCGCCAGGGAACACCAAGTGCTGTAGGCTTGGGAGAAGGACCCAGCAACCCCCTCCCAAAAATCAATCTGCCATTGAAAACCCTATGAACAGCAGAGAAGCACTGACAATAGTGTTTCGCCTGTTGTACCCAGGGTTGCTATGAGTCAGATACTGACTTGACGGCACCTAACAACAATGCAAGGATGGAGGTTTTGCTGCCATATTCCCCAGACCACGCTCCCCATGTCTCCCCAGTAACAAAAGGACTTGTGGGGCCACCCAGCCAGAGGGACGGAAATCAAACCCAGGTCTTACTGACCACAGGGCCTTTGTACCCTCCCTCCCATTTCCTAGCTGATTTGATACATTCCCACTGTGTGGGTACCCGCTTTTCCTCTTTTCTCAAGTCCTAACTAGCAAGATTTTACAAAGCCGAACAGCTCGTATTGTTGGGATGTTTTCCTTCTAATGAAATCCTGTGATTTTAGTGTGGGTCTTTGGTTCCAGCCTTGGAAACTAAATCTGAATAATTAAGCACAATGGGTGCGGAGGCACACGCCTGTAATCCCAGCGACTGGGGAGGCAGAGGCGGGAGGATCACAAGTTAGAGACCAGAGGCAGTCTGCGTAACTTAGTGAGACCCTGTATCAAAAAAAGTTAAAAAAAAAAAAATGGGCTGGGGGCGCAGCTCAGTGGTCCAGCACTTACAGAGCATGCAGGTGTGAAGCCCTGGGTTCAACCCTCAGTGCCGCAAAAAAAAAAAAACAAAAACCAACAACAACAACAACAACAAAAAACAAAGGTGGAGGTATTGATGGGAAATCAATCGGCTCAACTGCTGGAAGGGAGGAAGGGCCTGACGCTAGGTGCTCAGAGAGCAGGGAAACTCCCAGGGACCTTTGTACCCAGGGGAAGTGGTTTCCATGCCTTGGGCTATTGGTCCTGAAAGAGATGGCTTTGGAGTTAAGAGCATCTGTGCTCAGGCTCTAGAGCCACAGAAGGGGTTCCCGCCCCAGTTCCACCATTTCCTCTTCACTCGCTGAGTTTGAGGACTGTCTCTCCAGGATATGGCCATCAGATGCCGTGACACCCACTGCTCTCCCTCCCTGAGTCTGTCAACAAGGGTTAGTTTCTGGGAAAGAGAGTCAGGTGGCTGTAGATCACAGGTTTGCCCTGCATCGGAAAGGCAGGAGCCTGCAATTGAAAGTCCCACCGTAACCAAATGGAACAGGGGAAGGGTGGCTCTGTGCAACAGACCAAATGTTTGTCTCCCCAAAAGTTCTATGTTGAAATCCTGCCCCTACGGTGAGGGTACTTGGAGGCAGGGCCCTTTGAGAGGTGATTAAGTCATGAGGGTGGAGCCCTCCCTAGTGCGATTAGTGCCCTTATGAGAGACCTGAGAGAGCTCCCCAGCCCTTCTGCCAAGTGAAGACACAGTGAGACCATTGTCTATGAGGAAGGGGGCCTTACCCAGACAACTGAGTCTGTTAGCACCTTGGTCCTGGACTTCCAGCCTCCAGAACTGTGAACTATGAGAAATAAAAATTTGTTTGGAAGCCATCCAGTCTATAGTGATTCGTTACAGCAACTGGAATGGACTAAGACAATCGCCCAAGGGTTTGCTTGATTGGAAAAAGGCGGTGAGAGATGCTAAGAAGGCAAATCGGAAGCTTCCCTACGCTGGTAGTCAACCCATCAGCCCCAGTCTGGACCCCATGAAAACTACTTTCTCTTTTCTGACTTCCCCTCTCCTGCCTTTCCTCTTCCGTCTCTCCTCTCCTCCCATATGACTTGACTGTTTGCTTTCTTCCAGGTGCACTGCTAAACCCTGCGGATGAGTCAGACCCAGCCAGCCTGGGACTCATTAGCGCAGATCAGCACCCGCCACTCCGCTTCCAAGGCCGGGCTGGAGCCGGCTTTGTCCATCAAGTGTAGCCCACTTCCCTCGGAGCCTGGGCTCAGCCCTAGGGTTCTGCTCTGTCTTCACAGGCTTCCAGGCAGCTAATTCTCATCAGCTGGACTTGGTGCAATTGTGGAAACTCTTTGCTGTGCCCAGCCAACACCGTTCCTCCTTCCCATACAATTCTGATATTTCAAAAACAGCGAAATTCCCCTACCCAACCCTCAAGGGAAATCTCCTCTCCTCAGGGCAAATGGTTTGGGTGCCTTCAAATCCTGACCCTGGCCGGCTGCTGAGTCAACTTGTGGTGAGGAGCCTGAGGAGTTTTTGCAGACAGACATTTGAGTCCCATCTCCACCGCCACCCCGTCCCGAGCCTGGGGTTATGGGTGACTTTGCTACAGACTATGCAACAAATTAGTGCAAACTCAGTGACTTCAGATAAGACCAAGTCCTCTCATGGTGCTGGAGGCCCAGAATCCCAGAAGGGCACAGGGCTGAAATCCAGGTGCCGCCCAACTGCTTTCTTTCTGGAGGCCCCAGGTGAGCCTCAGTTTCCCGCCTTCTCCAGCCTCTCCACAGAGGGAGTCGCTCCTATTTCCTGGCTCCACCATCTCTGCAGCCTCTGCTTCCACAGTCACATGACTCTGACTTCCTGACCCTCTGCCTCCCTCCTCCCGAGGCCTTTTGTCTATGGTAGGTCCACCCCCGTAGGCCAGGACTATCGATCACTCCACCTCCAGGTCCTGACAGGATCATGTCTGTGAAGTTCCTTTTTCCTTGTAAGGTAGGATTCCCAGGTTTCAGGGACTGGAATGCGGATGTCTTTGGGTTCCATGGTTGTGGCTACCCTGGGCTTCTTAACAATAAAGTGGGGTGTCGATGGACTTGCGGGCAAGCTTGTGTAAGTTCATCCATGAGAGACTTTTCACATGGTGCTTGGCACAGGAAAGCCCTTGGCAGTGCATTTCACAAGAGACTCAGCACGAATGGGAGAGGTGTTGGAGACATCTTGGAGTCCTGACCCCGCCCCTCACCCCAGTGCACCACGTCCCCTCTTCCTTCCAGGACCCTCTGGCCAGTTGTGGTGATGGGGGAATGAAATTGCCTAAAAGGTGAAGTTTCCATTCCGTGTCCTTTCTAGGCTCGGTAATGCCCCCACCTCCTAGTTTTTACAGAGGTCCCTTAGAGAGGTGCTATCCCAGGATGCACAGCGTCTGAATCACCTGGGGGTTTGTGAGGGGCTTGGTGGAAGTGTAATCCCTCTGCCTCGCCGGAGACAAGCTACAGCAGAAACCTGGGTTTGAGGGGGCCCACGAGGGGGTTCGAAGGCTCTGTAGAGTGTATGAGGCCTTGGACGGGTCATCTTTTGAAGCTCATCCAACTGCAAGGCAGATGCAATGGCAGGGTCCCCATTGTACAGATGAGAACACTGAGGCTGGGGAGAAGTGTGGCTTACCCAAAGCCACTCAGGTAGGAGGCAGGAGTTTAGGCTGGAACCTGGGCAAAATTGGTGCTCTTTCCACACCACCACATAACCTCCCCCTGGGCACCTCCCTTCCCCATGCCACCTGGACACAGAGCCCAGGGGCAGCTGCTGCCAGGGAAGCTCAAATCCTGGGACCTCTCCCTCCTCACCTGTCCTGTGTCGTTCTGGGCAGTGCCCTGCATGCAGCTGGCAGTCTTGGGGTCTGAGAACTAGGTTATCCTCAAGTACCAATGGCTGATGATGTGTAGGATACGGTAGGGCACACCTGGAATCCCAGCACTGGGGAGGCTGAGGCAGGAGGATCGCTGCAAGCTCAAGGCCAGAATGGGCTACATGGTGAGTTCCAGGCCAGCTAGAGTTCTGTAGTGAGAACCTGTCTCAACAACAAGAACAAAAATCAAAACAGCCCCCAAATGGCTGCTAGTGCCTTCAGGAGTTACCCACTCTTCCTTAGGGGATGTTCCTGGTAAACAGGAGGGAAGACTGTTACCTTGCCAGGAGTGTCCGGAGTAAGCAGGTGCAAGGTATAGAGGGGAGCGGCAGGCTTCCAAAGTGGGGCCCAAATGGTGTGGGAGTAGCGCAGGCACTGCTTTGGCCACCTAAGCCTTCGTGTATGTGCTGCGCATGCGCGTGGTCCCTGCTCTGGCTCCGAGGGGAGGCTGGAGTGAGGTAGCCTCTCCTCTCCTTCCCTGAGCAACCTGATGGGCTGCTGAGAGCTGTGTCCGGCCATGGCACAGTCACCCAGGTGATGATGGGGAGGTTCACAGAAACTTGCTCCTTCTTGGGACAGAGACCTGCGCCAGGATGGCCTGGGGTCAGAGCACCTGAAAGCCTGCCCTGACTCTCAGCCCTGCAGAGCAGGTGAGGGCTATGCGGAGTGCAGGGCCTCGTGTCTGGCCCTGGCTTTGCCACTCATTCGCTGTGTGACCTGGACCATGTGCTGTCCCTCTCTGGGCCTCAAGCCTGCCTGGAAACCCAGGGGGAGATGTGAGGATGTGTAGAGGCCCAAACAGCCTGCCCATCTCCCTGTATATGGTTGTGAGGCACATTGGCTGGAGCGGTGTGGGGCCCCAGAGTTGCTGCGCTGTTTCTGTCCCCTATAGGACTGTAAGCCCTGGGAAGGCAGCCCCCGTGTGCGACCTCCCTGTCCTACCTGCATCTGGTACTCAGCACTCATCTCTGTGACCCAGTGAGCTCCAAGCTCCGTAAGGCTGCCAATGGATGCCAAACGCCCAAGGACCTGAGCTTTTCTCAGGACAGCACCTGCCCCCCAGCTCTGACTCAGGCAGACACTACTGTCTGACCTCCAGCCTCCAGAGACCCAGCGAGAGACTCCTTGAGGAGACCGCAGAGCGAGCATTCTACAACATGCGTTTGTCTGACCGTCTCCTTCCAGAACCAGGACGGCCCTTCAATCTCTGAGGCCTTCAAATCGGGCTCTGGGCGCCTCTCCAATCTCATCTCCCTTCCTGATTCTGGGCCTTCGCTTATGCTGGTCCCTCTGCCTAAAGTGCAGTTCCCTCCTTAGCCCACATGCCACTTCTTCCAGGAAGCCTTCCCAAAGGCCACCTCCTCTTTCTCCCCGTGGTCTATTGAGCCTCCTTTTCGAATTTGCCAGGATGTTGTTTCCATTGGTCCAAGCCCAGTGCCTGGCACACCCAATGAACAGAAGTCAGATCCACTTGAATTGGAGCCTAAGAGGGGAGTCTGTGGAGGGGAGACTGGGGGAAGGGGTCAGAGCTGGGAGGGCTGTTTCCCAGGAAGGCCTGCAGGTGGCACACAGCTAGTGGCTGAGGGTGGCTTTGACTCACCCCACCCCTGCAGGCGGGGATGTGGGGGGGGAATGGGCAGACAGGCTGAGTCAGGAGCCAAAGGCCTCCAGGAATTTTGATAAGGTTAAGAGGGGCGCTGGAGTATTTCTAAAATGCAGCAGGTGCCGGGTGTGGTGGTCCACACCTGTAATCCCAGAGGCTTGGGAGGTGGAGGCAGGAGGATCGCAAGTTCGAGACCCAAGGCAGTCTGCGTAACTTAGCGAGACCCTGTCTCAAAAAGTAAAAAAATGGACTGGGGGTGCAGCTCAGTGGTCCAGCATTTGCAGAGCATGCAAGTGCGAGGCCCTGGGTTCAACCCCCAGTACCACAAAAAGAAAAAAAAAAATGCAGGAGGCTAGGGTGTGGATAGCCGGGTCAAGACAAAACCACCGGATTATGTTACTTATTTATTTGTTTTTTGCCTGCATGAAATATTCACATGGTTCAAGGTTCAATAGGTGTGAAAAGGGCACAGGGGGATATCCTGCGCCCTCCCCGTCCCTGCATCCAGGTCCCATCCGCAGACACAGCCTGGGTTCCCACTTGCTTGGCTCCCATCCCTCCTACTCTTCTTGCCACAGGGCAGCCAGTTATTCCTGCTGCTCTGCACTTGGTATTTCTCCCTAAGCATAGCCTGGACAGTGCTGTGCCGACCATTGTGTGCTCCCGAGTTTCCTACGCTGAAACTTAATCCACAGTGTCATAGCATTGGGGGGTGATGAGGTCACGAGCGCTCCATCCTGGTGAAAGGAATTAGTGCCCTATAAAGGGGCCTGAGGCCTACAGGGGTAGCCCTGTGGCATCCCATCCCGTCAGATCTCGGAAGCTAAGCAGGGTCGGGCCTGGTTAGTACCTGGATGGGAGACCGCCTGGGAACACCAGAAGGTGTAGGCTTGGGAGAAGGACCTGGCAACCCCCTCCCAAAAATCAATCTGCCATTGAAAACCCTATGCACAGCGGAGAAGCACTGACAATAGTGTTTCCCCTGTTGTACAGAGGGTTACTATGAGTCAGATACCGACTTGATGGCACCTAACAACAACAACAACAAAGGGGCCTGATGGAGCTGGCGAGCCCCTTGCCCTTTCTGCTGTGTGAGTGCACTGGAAGACCCCATCTGTCAGGAAGCAGCCCTCACCAGACACAGGATCTGCTGCTTCCTTGGCCTGGGACTGACCACCTACAGAACTGTGAGCAATGAATTTCTACTGTTTATAAATCAACAGTCTAAAGGGTTTTTATTGTTGCTGCTGGTGGTGTTTCACAAAGTCAGGACCTCACGCATACTTTGCAAGTGCTCTACCATTGGGCTGCACCTCCAGCCCATTTTCTATGTTTTGTCTTGAGGCAGGATCTCTCTAAGTTCCCCAGGCTGCCTCTCACCTCGAACCTGTGATCCTCCTGCCTCAGCCTCCTGAGTCATTGGCCTTACAGATGTGAGCCACCACGCCCATCTTACTCCAAGGTATTTTGTTATAGCAGCCAAACAGAGCCTGTTAGAGTGGCACATAAAGAGCATTCGCAGTTTTTTCTTTGACTGCATCTAGGGTTGCCAGATAAATGTAGGATGCCCACTTACACTTGAATTGCTTGAATTTCCAATAAGCAACAAGTAATTTTTTTAGTATCAGCCTTTCCAATGTAAGACATGGGACATATTTATACTAAAAAAAGACTCGTTGCTTATCTGAAATTCAAATTTAACCAGGCATTTATATTTTTATTTGCTAAATCGGGCCCCTCATGGCATCATGTGGGAACGCCTTATGATTATGCCTTTGGGGGCTTCAGGAATCAGATGCCATTCCCTGCCATTACTCTTTTTTTCTCCTTCCTTCCTTCCTTCCTTCCTTTCTTCCTTTTTTCCTTCCTTCCTTCTTTCTCTTTCTTTCTTTTTCTTTCTTTCTTTCTCCCTCTCTCTTTTTTTCTGTCGGTCTACCTACCTTCCTTCCTTTCCTTCCTTCCTTTCTTTCTTTCTTTCTTTCTTTCTTTCTTTCTTTCTTTCATGGTGCTAGAGATTGAACCCAAGGCCTCTTCCATACTAGGCAAGTGCTGTCCCACTGAGCTACATCTCTAGCCCCTGGCCTTGTTCTGATCTGGTCCTCAGGGGTACCAGGGTTGAGACCTAGTGCTGAATTTCCACCTCCAGGCCTCAGTTACTGAGATAAGAAAAGACAGGCCCTTAGAGTCTAAGTTCGCCTCCCTCCTCTAAGGCTCAGAGAGAAGAATGACTCCCACATGAACACTCAGCAAGTCCGGGGCAGAGCTGGGGGTCAGCAGAGCCTGTTCTACAACCTAAGCTTTTAGGAATGTGCACAGGCACTTGGGAACCAGAGCAAAGGACGCCAAGGTCTTCAGTGGGGGAGGCAGGTCTACAGCACACTCGGGAGCCTGCTTCCCAGCTAGGGTCACTCAGGGCTGGTTCTGACACCCAGAGGCCCAGCTAAGGGGGGTGATGTTGATGATGATGATGATAATCATAATATTAATAATAATCATAGCAACAGCTGTCACTGTTGGATGCTTATACTGGGCTGGGTGCTTTACATGACCTGTCCCTTTTGAACTTCACAAAGGTTCTGCAGAGAGAGTCTGGGGGTCTTGTTTTGTTTGGCTTTGGTGGCCTCACACATACTTTGCAAGTTCACCACCACTGGGCTGCACCCTCAGTCTGATTTTTTATGTTTTATTTTGAGACAGGGTCTCACTAAGTTACACAAGCTGCCCCTGGCCTCAAATATGCGATCCTCCTGCCTCTGCCTCCCACTTCCCTGGGATCACAGGTGGTGTCCCCATGCTCAGCTGCAGAGACAGTCTGGCCAGGCCCATTTCCCCAAGCTGAGGTGCAGGGGCAAATCATCTCATTATTTCCCAAGATCCTTCAAGCAGGAAATGGTAGTGCTGGATTTTTAATTCAGATATGTTTAACTCCATAGCACAAACCCTTTCCACTGGTATTATTGTTGTTGTTGTTAGGTGCCGTCGAGTCGGTATCCAACTCATAGCGACCCTCATAGGGTTTTCAATGGCTGTTTCGGGATTGCCTTGGGAGTGGATTGCCAGGTCCTTCTCCCATTTTTGCAGTGCTGGGAATTGAACTTGGGACCTCAGAGACTGCAGCACAGCACTCTACCAACTGAGCTAAATCCCAGCCCACTGGGATTATTGTTGTTGTTGTTGTTAGGTGCTGTCGAGTCGGTATCTGACTCATAGCGACCCTCTGTACAACAAGGGAAACACTATTGTCAGTGCTTCTCTGCTATTCATAGGGTTTTCAATGGCAGATTGATTTTTGGGAGGGGGTTGCCAGGTCCTTCTTCCAAGCCTACAGCTTCTGGTGTTCCCAGGCGGTCTCCCATCCAGGTACTAACCAGGCCCGACCCTGCTTAGCTTCCGAGATCTGATGTGATCGGATGCCACAGGGCTACAGCTGCAGGCACTGGGATTATTAGCATTTATCAATATATATGAACCTGGTGTTTTTAGATGAGAAAACCAAATACAGTACTGTGACCACTTTAGTTTACAAGGACTGAAAGCAGGAACGCTTCCTGTCTCTGCAGCCTACAGGAAGACCAAAGCTATGCTGGTCCCTCCGCACTTTGCCTTGGATGTCTGTAGTGACTCTGCCCCAGGCCTTTTCTCCCACTTGCTCTCCTATTGTTCTGGTCTTCCTGCAAGAAGCCACTCCTTTCCTTGCCTCTTCACCTCCATCCTTGGATGTTTGGGGGCAAAGGGGAAAAGCCAGGTAGAAGAATGAGGCCCAATGTCAACTTAGTCATTTATTTGCTGTGTGACCTCAGGCAAGTCAACCTCTCTGAATCTCACTCTGTTCAGTTGGGAAAAGATCTGTCCAAGTCTGAGCCTGGCACCTGTAGACTCACGATGTGTGTTGGTCAAAGGAAGGAAAGGGGATGTTTATGGTACCCCTGCCATGTGCCAGGCCCATGATTGTTGCTGGGAGCAACAACATGGACCAGAGAGGCACAGACCTCTGCCTTCCTAGAGTTTTGTCTCCAAGTGCACAGAGTGTGGCTAATTGCAGGAGGTTTAGTAACTGGGGCTTTGTGGCTGTGGGCAGGAGATGAGGGCCAGAAGCCAGGAATGAGGGCGGGAAATTACTCCAATTTGACAGAAGGAGAAAGGAACTGTGCCCCAGGTCACTTAGCTTTAAGTGGTAGAGTTGGGTGGAAACACAGAGTTTGCTTTTCCAGGCCCCTTTGAAACATTGACTGATGAAAATCAAAGAATGTGGCCTTTAGTGTAGATTGCATCTCAACATCAACAAAACAAAAATCCTTACAACTGGCTCAGCGAGCAACTTCAGGATGAATGGGGAAAAGATTGAGGTTGTCCAAGATTTTCCTTTGCTTGGTTCTACAATCAACACCCACAGAAACAGCAGTCAAGACATCAAAAGACGCGTTGCATTGGGAGAAGCTATTGCAAAAGATCTCTTTGAAGTGTTGAAAAGTAAAGATGTCATATTGAAGATGAAGGTGTGCCTGACTCATGCCATGGTATTTCCAGTCACCTCATATGGTTGTAAAACCTGGATATTGAATAAAGGAGACAGAAGAAGAATGGTTGCTTTTGAATTATGGTGCTGGAGATGAATATTGACTATACCATGGACTGCCAAAAGAACCAACAGATCTGTCCTGGAAGAAGTACAACCAGAGTGCTCCTTGGAAGCAAGATGTCTTGACTATGTCTTATGTATTTTAGACATGTTGTCAGGAGGGACCAATCCCTGGAGAAGGACATCATGTTTGGGAGACTGGCAGGTCAATGAAAAAAAGGAAAACTCTCAACTAGATGGGTTGACACAGTGTCTGCAACAATGGACTTAAACATAAAAAAGATTGTGTGCCTGGCACAGAACTGGGCAGTGCTTCATTCTGTTGTGCATAGGGTTGCTATGAGTTGGACTCGTCTCTACAGCACCTAAAAATAACAACCAACCTAGTTTTCTCTTGCGCCCCTGTTGCCATCAGACAGCCTGCCCCTAGTGGGGATTGAAGCCTTGCTGAGAAGTTGGGGCTGGAGGCAGAACTCAGTGTTAAGTGCTTGCCTAGCACGTACAGGTGGGGCTACGGTTTAGTTCAGTTGGTAGAGTTCTTGCTCCATTCCTTCTGAGACCCTGAGTTCGATCCCCAGCACTGCAAAAATGAGACAAGGATCTGGCAGCCCACTCCCCAAACAATCAGCCATTGAAAATCCTAAGAATAGCAGAGAAACACTGACATAGTGCCAGACATGGCACAGCGTCAGGGAGTATTTCATTCTGTTGTGCATTGGATCGCTATGAATTGGACCCGACTTAATGACACCTAACAACAACAACAAAGCATGTGTGAGGCCCCGGCTTCCATCCCCAGCACTGCAAAAATAAGAAGTTAGAGGAAGCTCAAGTAGGCAGACTGTGCTCCCCAAGCAGGCAAGTGAAAGGAGGAACCCCCTATGGACCCTCCCCGACCAAGGCAGGCTGGTCTCTGCCAGGTGTGCGTGTGGGCAGGGAGAACCCAGCTTGTCTTCTCCTGCAGCTGTCTGCGTGATGGATAACCCAGCCAAGGCTGCCAGGCTTCTAGAGCAGCCTGAGCTTGGACCCTTCTAGCGCTTCTCAAACCCAGTCCAGCCCAATTGCAAAAGAAGCCCGTGGGCGGGAGAGGGAGGCAGGTTCAGGAATGCGGCTAGAGGCCCACTACGCAATGCCTTCGGGTCTTCCTTGTTTCCTTAAGAAACCCTGTGAGTTTTTCACTCCACTTCCTCATGGATCTGTTTTTCTTTCTCTTTGCTACTGGAGAGTTGAGCTCCAGGCCTCACACATACTTTGCAAGCGCTCTACCACTCAGCTGTACCCCCAGTTCCCTTTTTATTTTTTTTATATTGAGACAGAGTCTCACTAAGTTACGCAGGCTGCCTCTGGCCTCGAACCTGCGATCCTCCTGCCTCAGCCTCCTGAGCCAGCAGCATTTAGGAGTGCATCACCACCACTGCTACCATGCCCAGCTCATGTGCCTGCTTTAACATAACTCTATTCCATCCCAGCTGCCAATAAAGGGTGGGAAAAGTGAGCACTGGCCTCCCCATTCCTAGCACACAGCGGGGGTTAGCCGGGTGTGGTGGAGCACGCCTGTAATCCCAGCAGCTCGGGAGGCAGAGGCAGGAGGATCGCAAGTTCGAGACCAGAGGCGGTCTGTGTAACTTAGCGAGACCCTGTCTCAAAAAGTAAAAAAATGGACTGAGTCCACCAGGCTCTCTTCCCTCCACACAGCCAGTCTTTCCTCCTTCCCTTCTCCACTCCTACCCCCCCATGTCACTGAAGTCCCCTGCCTCTTACTTCCTCTGCCACTGCTCCTTTCTACATCACAACCCCCTGTTTCTTTTTTCTTTTCTTTTCTTTTCTTTTCTTTTTTTTTTCCGCGGTACTGGGGGTTGAACCCAGGGTCTTGCGCTTGCATGCTCTGCAAGTGCTGGGCCACTGAGCTGCACTCCCGGTCCATTTTTTTACTTTTTGAGACAGGGTCTTGCTAAGTTATGCAGACCGCCTCTGGTCTCGAACGTGCCATCCTGCTGCCTCTGCCTCCCGAGTTGCTAGGATTACAGGCGTGCGCCACCACACCCGACTGACCCCCTGTTTCTGGGGCCACCTCCACTCCTGCATAATGGCCTCTTGGAGAAGAGCAGAGCTGCCGCTCCTGCCTCAGTTTCCCCAGCCCTCAGCACAAGCCCAGCCTGGGCAGGTGGACTGTGCCCCAAGAAAGGAGCAAATGAGTGAATGGGGAAGGGTGCAGATCCTGGGGGCTGGGGTGGGCAGAATGGTGGCCCCAAAGAGGACTGTGTGCTGATCCCTGAACCTGGGAGCATGTTGCCTTCCGTGGCAACATCACAGGCAGATGTGATTCAGTGAAGGACCAGGAGATGGGAGGACATCCCAGCGGTGGGCAGCTCTCAAGGTGCCTGCACCCACACTTCAGACATCCCCAGAGGTCCCCACAGCTACATAGCGCAATTTCTGCAGTGCCTTGGTGGGTCTCTGTCTGTGTCTGTCTCTGTCCCTACCCCCATCCATCCCTGTCTCTCTCTCTAGCTGGAGCCCTGGACATCCTGCTGGGTCCATTTTCCTAATTGAACTCCAACTGATACATGGGCTATGGGAAATTGGCCTCCAGGGTCTAAATCTGGGAGACAACTGAGAGCCTGGCCAGGGTGGGTAAAGGAAAGCCAGCCTAGAATAGGCCAAAGCAGCAGTGTCCGGCTTTTTTACTTCCCTGGGTTGCATTGAGTGAAGAGGAGTTGCTCTGGGCAGCCCATAATTTGTATATGTTGTTGTTGTTGTTAGGTGCTGTAGAGTCGGTATCCAACTCATAGAAACCTTATGTACAACAGGCGAAACACTATTGTCAGTGCTTCTCTGCTGTTCATAGGGTTTTCAATGGTTGATTGATTTTTGGGAGTGGGTTGCCGGGTCCTTCTCCCAAGCCTACAGCACTTGGTTTTCCCAGGCGGTCTCCCATCCAAGTACTAAGCAGGCCCAACCCCGCTTAGCTTCTGAGATCTGACGGGATCGGATGCCACAGGGCTACAGCTGCAGGTATAATTTATATATACAATACCGTTAATGCCTGTACATCATAAGAGGGGGGTTCACAAAGAAAAGGAACACTAAAAAACATGTGATGTGAAGGATTTTGGGGGGCCTCATCACTAGCTGTCCTGAGCTGGTGGGCTGCAGGCTGGACCTGCCTGGTCTAGAAGGTCTGGGACCGACCAGTGGACCAGTCGGGGCCTGTGCTGCCTTCTATCTCCGGGAGTAGGAGGCCTGCCTGCTGACCTTGGCTGTGGGCCAATGGCAGTGGAACTCAGGCTCCCACCTCCTGGCCCCCAGGCAGCTGAGCAAACACAGGAGGGGGGTGGGAGCAGCAGAGCCAGGGGACAGGCTGGGCGGGAAGGGCAGGGGTGAAGCCCTGGGCTGGGGACATGGGGTGAGGTGTCTGGGGAGGAGACTGGGCCCAGAGGTGCTGCAAAAGCCAAGTCAGATGACCAGCCCTGAGGCCACGATGGGCCCCAGGGACCCTGCAGAGGACAAAATACAAACCCCAGCCTCATGGACCTCCTGTCCCTCCCCAAATGGCCTCCCTGTCTAGTAAGCCCAGCTCCTGGCACATGGTAAATAGCTGCCCAATGGGTGATCGGAACCTGGGCTGCCAACAGAGGCTCTAGAATGGGGCATGTAGCCAGGCACGGTGGCACATGCCTGTAATCCCAGCAGCTGCGGAGGCAGAGGCAGGAGGATGGCAAGTTCAAGACCAGAGGCAGCCTGTGTAATTTAGAGAGACCCTGTCTCAAAAAGTAAAAAAAAAAATGGACTGGGGGTGCTGCTCAGTGGTCCAGCACTTGCAAAGCATGCAAGCACGAGGTCCTGGGTTCAACCCCCAGTACCGCAAAAAAGAGGACTGGGGCATATGACAAATAAGGCCTGGGAATAAGGAGGCCTGGTGGGCTTGGGAGAGAGGAGGCCAAGGTGAGAGGACCAGCTCCTGGCTATAGGCACCACAGCCCCTTTCCAGCCCTCCCTCTGTCCATCCGTGGAGAACTTTCTTCTTACCTCGCACCCCCAGCCCTGTGGTAATCAGAGGCAGGATCTCTGCCCAGCTTCCCAGACCCCTGGTCTGCCAGAACAATCTGGACCTTTCTGGAGCTCAGGGTTAGAGGCCTTCATGCCTTCCCTCTTGGTGGTGAGGACAAGCTCGCAGTCCTGGTTAGGAGGCTGGGGCCTTTCTTCTTGCTCAGCATGAGGCCAACCGAGCGGAGCAATATGAGGTGGGAACCTGGCTCCCCTCTCAGCCGCCCCTCCCCCACACTGACAGGGTCATCACCCCCGCAGAGCCTCAGGACCTCAGGACTGCCTGGGGTTCCTGGTCGCTGGTGGGAGAGGCTGGACTCTCAGAACCCCGAGACAGAGGTCCTGGAAGCCGTAGAGTGTTAAAGAGCAAGTTCCTGGGGCTTCCTGCTGCGGCACTGGAGTCCATTCTCAGAGCTGCCCAGAGGGGCCCCTTTCCTGCTCCTCTCCCAGAATGCCCAGCCGGCCTGGCTCCTAGGAAGCCCTCCTTACGGGGTGGATGAGTGAGGACAACTTGGGGGAGAGATGGGTGGGATGTCAGAGGGGGTGCAACCACATGTGACCTGAACAGGTTGCTGGGAGATGGGAAGCCCAGTGCAGAGCAGGTCAGACCCACAGACTCCCATTTTACTCCCCACACCGCCTGGTGGCTGCACATATCACAGATGAAAGGGCTGAAGCCAGAGAGGGTAAGTAACTTGCCCAAAGGCACACAGCACCTAAGAGTGGAGGTTGGCATTGGGTTCCAGAGTCCCTGCTTTAAGCACAGGGCACAATCCCTATAGAGAGAGAGGGGAGGAAAAGTTGGGGTGGCAGCAAATGTGAGAGAGGCCGAGGGAAAGCAGCAGGCACAAGGTTGGGGGGCTGCTTTGGCAGGTGAGGGGCAGGGCACTGTAGATGGGCAGGCCAGGCAGGTCCTCATGGCCAGATCAGGAGGGGCCCCAAGGCCAAGAGAGGACATTCCGCTTTCCCATGCTGTCTGTTGGACTTGGGAGAAATGCACGCATCCTCACGGAGACCCTGGAAAACCCCGGATTGGCTGACATGTGGTACCCTTTTTGCAGTCAGATTTTAGGATGGTCCACCAGCCAGGCCTGGGGCTGATGGACGCTCAGTCCTGCTCTGAGATGGAGGCCCGCCCATTCAGTTTACCCCAGAAGTGGGATAGGTGGGGGAGGGGCAGCAGGGACACTGGGCCAGAGTCGGGGTGTCCTGGCACAGCCTCAGGCTGCAAACCCTGGATGGGTCGCCTGAGCCTCAGGTGACCACCCTCTGTCCACCAGGAGTGCTAGGACCTTTTACTTGGCACTCACTGCTGGATGGCCATGGTGCCTGCTTCCAGAGACCCACGGGCCATGCCCTTTTGTAGATGGGTCCTGGGAAAACATGAGCCAAGCCTTTGTATCCAGGTGGAGGCTTCAGACTTGCAGAGGGTAAGACCTAAGTCCCTGTTATCCTCACCCCAACCTGGAAGCTGGGCTGGCATGTTCTACTGTCCTGTTTATTTGATTTGATTTTTGTATCTTAAATTGACTTTTAATTTTTCTCCATTCTTACCATAAAGGTGTGCTTACTAGTGAATTTTATCTTGCTATCTTTCTTTTTTTTTTTTTTTTTTTTTTTTGGCGGTACTGGGGGTTGAACCCAGGGCCTCGCGCCTGCATGCTCTGCAAGTGCTGGACCACTGAGTTGCAACCCCAGCCCATTTTTTTTTTTTTTACTTTTTGAGACAGGATCTTGCTAAGTTGTGGAGACTGCCTCTGGTCTCAAACTTGCTATCCTCCTGCCTCCACCTCTTGAGTCGCTGGGATTACAGGCGTGTGCCACCAGGCCAGGCTCTTGTTATCTTTCTTATGTTAAAAACTATACTTTATTAACTTATCTCAAGTTGTACACAACACATGACCAATTGTTGTTTTCGTTAGGTGCCATCGAGTAGAGTCCGACTCATAGTGACCCTATGTACAACAGATCAAAACACTTGCCGATTCTGTGCCAGGCAAATGATCTTATTTATGTTTAAGCCCATTGTTGCAGACACTGTGTCAATCCATCTGGTGGAGGATTTTCCTCTTTTGCGTTGACCTGCCACTCTTCCAAACATGATGTCTTTCTCTAGGGATTGATCTCTCTTGACTACATGTCCAAAATATGTAAGAATCAGTATGGCCATTCTTGCTTCCAAGGAGCACTCTGGTTGCTCTTCTTCTAGGACAGATTTGTTGGCTCTTTTGGCAGTCCATGGTATATTCAATAGATGTCTCCAGCACCACAATTCAAAAGCATCAATTCTTTTTCTGTCTCCCTTGTTCAAGGTCCAGTTCACAACCATATGATGTGACTGAAAATACCATGGCATGAGTCAGACGCACCTTCATCTTCAACGTGACATCTTTGCTTTTCAATACTCTAAAGAGATCTTTTGCCACAGCTTTTCCTAGAGCAATGCATCTTTGATTTCTTGACTGCTGCTTCCACAGTTGTTGATTATAGAGCCAAGCAAAGCAAAATCTTGGACAACCTCAATCTTTTCTCCATTGATTGTGAAGTTGCGTGCTGACCCAGTCGTGAGGATTTTTGTTTTGTTGATGTTTAGTGGCAACCCATATTGAAGGCTATGATCTTTGATCTTCATCAGTAAATGTTTTAAATCCTCTTCACTTTCAGCAAGCAGAGTTGTGTCATCTGCATAATGCAGATTGTTAATGAGTCTTCCTCCAATCCTGATGCCTCGTTCTTCCTCATAAAGTCCAGCTTCTCGGATTATTTGCTCAGAGTATAAATTGAAGATATAGGGTGAAAGTATACAGCCCTGACGCACACCTTTCTCAAGTTTAAACCAGGCAGTGTTTCCTTGTTCTATTCGAACAACTGCCTCCTGGTTCACGTACAGATTTCTCAATTAGGTGTTCTGGTATTCCCATTTTCCAAAGGGTTATCCATAATTTATTATGATCCACAGAGTCAAATACCTTTGCATAGTCAATAAAACATAGACATCTTTCTGATATTCCCTGCTTTCAGCTAATATCCACCTGACATCAGTTTGCCACACTGTGGGGGTTTGTGTGTTGCAATGAGGCTGAAAGCTATGCCACTGGTATCTCAGATATCAGCAGGGTTACCCATGGTGGGCAGGTTTCAGCTGAGCTTCCAGACTAAGACAGACTAGGGAGGAGGCACCAGCGAACCACTCCCAAAACAATTAGCCATTGAAAATCCTATGAATAGCAAAGAAACACTGTCAGATATAGTGCCGGAAACGGAGCCCCCAAGGTTGGAAGGCACTCAAAAGACTACTGGGGAAGAATTGTCTCCTCAAAGTAGAGTCTACCATGATGACAGAAATGGAGTAAAGCCCCAGGGTGCTCAACTTGCTGATGTGGCACGACTCAAAATGAAGAGAAACAACTGTAATCATCCATTAATGATTGGAACATGGAATGTACGTAGGATGAATCTAGGCAAATTAGAAATTGTTAAAAGAGAAATGGAGCGCATAAACATTGACATTCTAGGCATCAGTGAGCTAAAATGGACCGGCATAGGCCATTTTGAGTCAGACAATCATATGGTCTACTATGCTGGGAATGATAAAGAGAAATGGGGTTGCATTCATTATCAAAAAAGACATTTCAAGATCTGTCCTGAAATACAATGTTGTCAGTGATAGAATAATATCCATACGCCTACAAGGAAGGCCAGTTAATATGTCTATTATTCAAATTTATGCACCCACCACTAAGTCCACAAATGAAGAAAAGGAGGATTTCTACCAGCTTCTGCAATCTGAAATACATCAAACATTCAATCAAGACATACTGATAATCACTGGTGACTGGAATGCAAAGGTTGGAAACAAAGAAGAAGGCTTAGTAGTTGGAAAATATGGTCTTGGTGACAGAAACAAAGCTGGAGATCATATGATAGACTTTTGTCAGACCAATGACCTTTTCATTGCAAATACATTTTTTCAACAACATAAACGGAGACTTTACACATGGACTTCACATGACCAATAGATAGTTCTTATCAAATACATATTTGTGGAAACTAAGTACATACAGCCTGCAGCTGTACCACTATGGTGTCTGAGCCCATTAGATCTTGGAAGCTAAGCAGGGTTGGACCTGGTTAGTCTTTGGATGGGAGACTGCCTGGGAACACCAGGTGCTGTAGGCTTGGGAGAAGGACCCGCCAACCCACTTCCAAAAAACAATCAGCAATTGAAAACCCTGTGAATAGCAGAAAAGCATGTATTGTCCCATTTAAAGATCAGGAAATGAAGGAATGGAAAAGAGAGTGCTTCGCTCAGGATTCTCCTGTCATCTGGGAGCAGCCACAGCCAAGGCATCCAGTGCTGGTCTTCTGCCTCCCTGTCCAGGGCGCCTCCCCTCCCTCTCCAAAGGCTGAATCTCCCAGTGTTCGGACCAGTCAGCTTGCTGGCTTTCCTCAGAATCCTGACTGGAGCCCTAATAACAATGAATAATAATAACAACAACAACAACAATTTTTGTTGGGTCCTATCAAGTCAGATCTGATTCATAGAGACCCTAAGTACAACAGAACAAAACCCTACCCACCACTGTGCCACGCACATGATCTTTTTATGTTTGAGCCCACAGTTGCACCCACTGTGTTTCTTCTCATTTTGAGTCATGCCACATCAGCAAAAGGAGATCCCAGGGGCTTTACTCCATTCCTGTCATTAAGGTCAATTCTACTTTGAGGAAGCAACTCTTCCCCAGTGGTTCCCCAGAGTGCCTTCCATCCTAGGGACCTCATTTTCCCCCCACACCCTTCTTGACAGTGCTTCTCTGCTATTCACAGGGTTTTCAATGGCTAATTGTTTCAGGAGTGGGCCACAGGGTCCTTCTTTCTAGTCTGTCTTAGTCTGGAAGCTCAGCTGTAACCTGTGCACCATGGGTGGACTTGCTGGTATCTGAGATAACAATGGCATAGTTTTCGGCATCACAGCAACACACAAGCCCCCACAGCACCACAAGCTGACAGGCATGTGGGGGAATAATAGTAAAAGCTAACAATTCAAACAGAACAGTAATAATTATAGAGAAGTGCTTTTATGGAGCTACTACTCTGGCTTAGGCACCTGGTTCTTGCTCTACCCACATTTTCTAATTTAGTCCTCGATAGAGTAGGTGAGGGCTGGGATTTAGCTCAGTGGGTAGAGCGCTGCGCTGCAGTCTCTGAGGCCCCGAGTTCAGTTCCCAGCACCGCAAAAATGGGAGAAAGGCCTGGCAATCCACTCCCAAGGCAATCCCGAAGCAGTCAGCTATTGAAAACCCTATGAGGGTTGCTATGAGTCGGATACCGACTTGATGGCACCTAACAACAACAACAACAAGAGTAGGTGATGTTGTTATTGCCATTTTCCTGATGAGAAAGGAAAGGCTCACTTCACCCCAGGCTGCACACCCAGGAAGAGGCAGAGCTGGGCTTTGAACATAAAACCAGCCCCGTCACCCCAGGCCCCTGGGCAGTGCCCCAGCAGCCTTTCCTATTATTCTCCTTGCCTCTGCTGCCCCATAAATCCCTCTAGCATCTGAGCCCTCCTCCTTTTTTTTTTTTTTTTTTCCCCCGGTACTAGGGGTTGAACCCAGGACCTCATGCTTACATGCTCTGCAAGTGCTAGACCACTGAGCTGCACCCCCAGCACCCCCCACCTCTTTTTTTTTTTTTTTTTTGAGACAGGGTCTCGCTAAATTACGCAGACTTCCTCTGGTCTCAAACTTGCAATCCTCCTGGCTCTGCCTCCCAAGCCTCTGGGATTACAGGCTTGTGCCACCATGCCCAGTTTGAGCCCTCCTTCTAATCTCCTGTTTATCCTCCATGGCACTCAGCATTTTGCTTTATGTGTAGTGAGGGCTCCACAAATCAATTAAATGAGTAAAATACCATCTCACTGTTCCTCAATGTCTTGGAGGTTTCAAAGCATGGTAGATTATGCAGATTGGGAAGAATGTGGGCTGTGAGATCAGATCTGGGTTTGAATCTCAGCTTCATCTTTTAAGGGAAATGGTCAAGTGTGACCTTGACCTTAATGTCCTCATCTTTAAAATGGGTTAATAATATCAATGCTGTGAGAAGAAACAGCAATGCTCCACTGTGAGAAGAAACACAGAGGCTGCAACTGTGGGCTCAAACATAAATATCAATGCCTCTCCCTCCCCAGCCACAGTTGCTGGAAAGATTAAAACGAGCCAGGGCCCAGGCTTTTGAAGGATATGGTGTGCAGAATCATGATCTAAGAGTTGCAGGTTCTAATCCCTGGAACCTGGGAACAGTTAGATCACAACACATGGGCATTAAGGCTGCAGGTGGATTTTTTTTTTTCCAGCCCTGGGGTGTTGAACCCAGGACCTCAAGCATGCTAGGCAAGTGCTCTACTACTGAGCCACACCCTCAGTCCCTTTTTTATTTTTTATTTTGAGATAGGGTCTTACTAAATTGCACAGGCTGCCTCTGGTCTTGAACTCATGATCCTCCTGCCTCAGCCTCCTGAGTCTCTGAGCTAATCATGCCATGGTATTTTCAGTGGCATCATATGGTTGTGAAAGCTGGACACTGAACAAGGGAGACAGGAAAAGAATTGATGCTTTTGAATTATCATATAGACGATAATTCAAAATTATTGAATAGACGCTGGAGACATCTATTGAATACACCATGGACTGCCCAAACAACCAACAGATCATTCCTAGAAGAAGTGCAACCAGAGTGCTCCTTGGAAGCAAAAATGGCCAAACTGTGTCTTACATATTTCGGACATGTAGTCAGAAGAGAACAATCCCTGGAGAAAGACATCATGTTTGGGAGAGTGGCAGGTCAACAAAAAAAAGGAAACCCTCCACCAGATGGATTGACACAGTGTCTGCAACAATGGGCTTAAACATAAATAAGATCGTTTGCCTGGCACAGAATCGGGAAGTGTTTCGATCTGCTGTACATAGGGTCGCTATGAGTCGGACTCGATTCAATGGCACCTAACAACAACAGCACAACAATCAGTGGAACTTACCACAGAACATATTGGGTCACTGGGTGGGCACCATGTAATCACAAAGGCCCTTAAATGTGAAAGAAGTGGCACAGAGGAGAGCCAGGGTGATGTGACAACAGAAGATGGGTCCGAGGGGTGCAGTGTCCCCAGCTTTGAGGGTAGAGAAAGGGGCCCATAGTAGCCAGAGAGGGTGAGGAGATGGGTTCCCTCCAGAGCTTCCAGAACCAGGCCTGCCAACACCTTGACTTCAACCTCATGAGACCCAGGTTGGACTTCCGGCATCCAGAACTGGTTGTTGTTAGGCGCCATCGAGTCGTGTTCAACTCATAGAGACCCTCATAGGGTTTTCAATGGCTGACTGTTGTGGGATTGCCTCGGGAGTGGATTGCCACGTCCTTCTCCCATTTTTGTGGTGCTGGGAATCGAACCCGGGACCTCAGAGACTGCAGAGCGGTACTCTACCAACTCAGCTAAATCCCAGCCCTCCAGAACTGGAAGAGGACACACTTGTGTTGTTTTAAGCCACTGGGTTCGTGGTCATTTGCTGCGGCAGCTAGTGATGCTAAGTACATGCTGCTTCCGTCTCCTCCCTGTCCCCCCTTTAACCCTCATCCACTCTGTTACATAGGTCTTCTGCTTTATTTTTAATTTTTACTTTATTGTTTATTTTTTGGTGCTGGGAATCAATCCCAGGGCCTCAGGCATGTTAAGCAAATGCTCTGCCACTGAGCCACACCCCAGCCCTTTGTTTCTATCTTATACATGAAGAAACAAGCCACAGGAGGCTTATGACAGGTTGCACACACAGCCAGGTGGCCATGCAACTTGCAGCCTAGACTCTGACTCCCACGCTACCTAACATGCCACATCTCCTCTAATGGTAAAAATGTCTAAGAACCCTTTTTGCCAATGTGGGGGAGTGGTTCTTCCCCTTACTCCCAATGCTGTGTGACCCTGTGCAGGTCACCTCCCCTCTCTGAGGCTGCATATTTCAAATGTGATTGAAATAGCTTCTGTTCTCAACCTGGCACTCACCCAGGAGAACCAAGGGGTTTTATGCACCGTTCCACCGGCAAAAACAACTGCATGGTGTTTGGTGACTGGAATTCTGTGGAGAGACGAAAGAGAGTGCTTTGCAGAGTGCGGCAGAGTGGCCACCCATGAGCCTTCCTCTCCCAGCAAACTCCCAGCCAGCCAGCCACCGTACCTTCTCTCAGCACCTCTTCCTCTGCTCTGGCTCTGACCCTGGTCTCTCTGTTGCCTTCCCTTTTCTTCTGCAGAACAATTCAGGTGTCTGGGTTCCTGGAATCCCTCAGCCTCCCATGGGGAAGGTGTTTAGCATCCTTGCTAAGAACAAAGTCTCCAAAGCCAGAGGGGCTGAGCTCGAGTTTCAGCTCTGCTTCCTATTGGCTGTGTCCCCCTCAGTAAGCAGCTGCCACTCCACCTGCCTTGACAGTTTCCTCTGTAAAATAGGTTGATAGTAACAGCGCCTACTGGAGAGAGCTGGTGTGAGGATTAAAAGAATTACTATGCATTATGCATTTAACAACGCAGCCTGGCAGAAAATTAACACTAAAGAAATGTTAACCATCATAGCCGGGCGCGGTGGCGCACGCCTGTAATCCCAGCAGCTTGGGAGGCGGAGGCAGGAGGATCGCAAGTTCAAGACCAGAGGCAGTCTGTGTAATTTAGCGAGACCCTGTCTCAAAAAGTAAAGACAACGGGCTGCGGGGCAGCTCAGTGGTCCAGCACTTGCAGAGCATGCAAGCGTGAGGCCCTGGGTTTAACCCTCAGTACCACAAAATAAAAAAAGAAATGTTAACTATCAAGCCAGGCCTGGTGGTGCACACCTGTGATTCTAGCAATCAGGAGGCTGAGGCGGGAGGATCGACTGGAGTTTAAGACCAGCCTGGTCTACATAGTGAGTTCCAGGGCAGCCTGGGCTACACCATGAAACCCTGTCTCCTAAAGCCAAGAAGAAAAAGAAAAACAAAAAAAGGAAAGGAATAAAGAAAAGCAAAAGAAATGTGAACCATCACATTGTGTTAATTAGCACCCTTGGACTCTATAGAGACCCTTTTAAAGGTCTGCCCTCTCAGATGGCAGGGAGGGCCTACAAATAACAGTTTTTCCCTTCTGTAGTAATTTTTCCTGTCACATGTCAGATAGGCATATGAAAGTGCAATCCATGTTCCTCCTGTCCTGCAGCTGCCAGGTTTTTTTTTGTTTTTTTTTTTTGAATGCCTACCCAATGTTTGGGCTGGGATTTAGCTCAGTTGGTAGAACGCTGTGCTGCAGTCTCTGAGGTCCTGAGTTCGATTCCCAGCACCACAAAAATGGGAGAAGGACCTGGCAATCCACTCCCAAGGCAATCCCGAAACAGTCTGCCATTGAAAACCCTATGAGGGTCGCTATGAGTTGGATACCGACTTGATGGCACCTAACAACAACAACAACAACCCAATGTTTGGGGATTTCCACTTTATCATCCGCACCTCCTTTTCCTAGCCTTTGCAGGAAGGAAGCAGTCATGAGATGCAGGCTCCATCATTCAGAAGTGACATTGTTCAGGAGACCTGGGCACCCACCACAGGGGACCCGCCATATCTGCCCACTTGCCAGAGCGTTGGCTAAAGCCTTGGCCTTCAGGGACAGCAGTGGTGAGTGGACAGTGGCCAGCGTGCAGGGTTAGCATGGCCACACACAGTGCCAGGGAGGTGGGTCATCCCTGAGGCTGTTGGAGTGTGGCTTGGGGTTGCTCCTACCGTGGCCCCTCCAAGCCTGACTCTCCCTTCCTCTTCCTGCTTCTGCAGCTTTCTTTTCTTTCTTTCCTTTTTTTTTTTTTTTTTTGTACATGTGTGTGTGATACCTGGAGGTTGAACCCAGGGCCTCGCATATACTTTGCAAGTGCTCTACCACTGGGCTGCATCTCCAGCCCTCTTTTTATTTTTTATTTTGAGTCAGAATCTGATTAACTTATGCAGGCTGCCTCTGGCCTCGAACTTGGGATCCTCCTGCCTCTGCTGCCACAGTTGCTGGGATTACATGTGTGGGCCACGGCACCAGGCCTGCAACTTTCTCAATAGCACTTATCAGATGGTTCTCCAAGCATGATCTAGAGACCAGCAATTAGAAAGTTATTAGCGAGCCAGGCGTGGTGGTGCACACCTGTAATCCCAGTGGCTTGGGAGGTGGAGGAAGGAGGATCGAAAGTTCAAGACCAGAGGCAGTCTGCGTAACTTAGCCAGACTCTGTCTCCAAAAATAAATAAATAAATACATAAAGCAAAAAAAAAAAAAAAAAAAGGGTTGAGGGTGCAGCTCAGTGGTCCAGCACTTGCAAAGCATGCAAGCACAAGGCTCTGGGTTCAACCCCCAGTACTGGGGGAAACAAAGGAAAAGAAAAGAAAAGAAAGAAAGAAAGTAAGTTATTAGCAATATTAGGAACTTGTTAGAGATATAAATTCTTGAGCACACCTCAGATCTACTGCCTCAGTCGGTTTTCATTCTATAACAGAATACCTGTGTATTACCTGGGTAACTTACAAATAAACCGATAAGTAAAACAGGTTGGTTTTGGCTCACAGCTGTGGAGGCTGGACATCCATGAACATGGCGCTGGCATGTGGTGGCCTCTCTGGTGACAAACTCCTGCTGTTCTGACTCACAGTGGAAATCAGTCATCTGTGTTTTATAAGCCACCTAGGAGAGGCAGAGACTCCCTCAAGTTTGAGAAGCACTGTTCTAGGAAATTCTCTGTCTAGTGAAACTAAGCATGGGGATTTTGTTTATATCTGAGTGCTGTAACGGAAACACTGCCTCTGTGACCCCGGGATTCACAGGACGGCATCTAGGAAACTTCCCAACACTCCCACAGGGCTCAGGGCTCCATGGCGAATTTCTTTTCTTTTAGCTGTCTCTTTACAATGTGTATTTTGATTCAATCACTACAGCCGTACCACTGTGGCATCTGATCCCGTCAGATCTCGGAAGCTAAGCAGGGTGAGGGCTGGTTAGTACTTGGATGGGAGACTGCCTGGGGACACCAGGTACTGTAGGCTTGGGAGAAGGACCCAGCAACCCACTCCCAAAAATCAATCTGCCATTGAAAACCCTATGAATAGCAGAGAAGCACTGACAATACTGTTTCACCCATTGTACATAGGGTGGCTATGAGTCGGCCATTGACTCCATGGCACCTAACAACAACAATTTTGATTCAAAGGTATTTTTTGGTTTCCTTTGGTTTTGTGACATGCTCCATGCCAGGCACAAAAGAATGTTTTTAAATATAGGTGAGTGTGTTGGTTCACACCTGTAATCCCAGAAACTCAGGAGGCAGAGGCAGGAGGATCACAGGTTCGAGGTCAGAGGCAGCCTGTGTACCTTAGCAAGCCCCTGTCTCAAAATAAAAAATAACAAATGGGCTGAGGATATGGCTGAGTGGTAGAGCACTTGCAAAGCATGCGTGAGGCCCTGGGGTCAGTCCCCCAATACCACACACACACACACACACACACACACACAGATTTTAAAAGGGCACTTTGAAGCTGATTAGTATGGCATGACTCACGTTGTTGTTGTTGTTAGGTGCCGTCAAGTCGGTATCCGACTCATAGCGACCCTCTGTACAACAGGGGAAACCCATTGTCAGTGCTTCTCTGCTGTTCATAGGGTTTTCAATGGCAGATTGATTTTTGGGAGGGGGTTGCCAGGTCCTTCTCCCAAGCCTACAGCTTCTGGTGTTCCCAGGCGGTCTCCCATCCAGGTACTAACCAGGCCCGACCCTGCTTAGCTTCCGAGATCTGACGGGATCGGATGCCACAGGGCTACCGCTGCAGGCAT
>VMDO01024226.1:12983-30339 GCA_007922755.1 Pedetes capensis
TGTTGTTGTTGTTAGGTGCCGTCGAGTCGGTATCCGACTCATAGCGACCCTCATAGGGTTTTCAATGGCTGAGTGCTTCAGGATTGCCTTGGGAGTGGATTGCCAGGTCCTTCTCCCATTTTTGCGGTGCTGGGAATTGAACTCGGGACCTCAGAGACTGCAGCGCAGCGCTCTACCCACTGAGCCAAATCCCAGCCCCACATGATTTTGAAGATGACTTTATAAGTTACAGTAATTTTCTCATATCTTCAGGGGAGTTCTTTGAGCCTTGAGCAGAATATATATTTTAATACATATTTATGCATCTTTGGAGAAATCACCCTTCTTTGCCAATAACAAATACAAGGTTCTTTTGCATGTTAAATATATTATAGTTGAGACTGGGTTATAGTGTATGCTTTAATTATGCTTTCAGTATATTTAAAGGGATAAAGTATTCTATTGTTCATAAAAACCAGTTTTTTATTGGAAATTTTTAATGTATAACTTAATGAATATCATTCTGACATGTATTTCATTGTGACAATTCCATATATGCATTTCATTGCACATTGCTCACATAACCTCCGCCTTACTCTCTCATGACCCTGCTCCTCCACCCCCCCCGACCAATGATCTGCTTTCTACTTGTATGTCTTTTTGTGAGAATATTTATCTAGATATATGCATCCTGATTTTGATTTGAGGCTAAACATTTTTCTATAATGATCCAGATTTTTACATTCTAGCAGTATTACATGAATGATCTAGTCCATAGGCATTATTGCCATCCTTTGGTATTATTGGCATTATTATTATTTCCCGTACTAAAAAAGTTGAGTTGTTTACATTGAGTTTTACCTCTCTCCCCTTCCTCCCTCCTCATTGGCTCTCCTCCCCCTCCTGTCTTCTCCCATCATTGCTTCCTTATGCTAGACCCCTCCCTCCTTCTTTCCACTCCTTATATTGTCCCTTCTATGCTAAGTTTACATGAGCTTTTTATTATGTTCTAATTTATGTATAGGATTTTTACCTTCTTTTAAGTTTGGTTCAGCTCCCACATATGAGTGAGAATATATGCTATTTCTCTTTTGGGGCTTGTGTTCTTTTCACTTACCATAATTTTCTCCAATTCCATCCATTTTGCTGCAAATGATATTATTTCATTTTTTAAATTGCCGAGTAGTATTCCATTGGGTATATGTACCATAATTTTTTTGTCCATTTTATAGATGGGCACTTTGGTTGATTCCATATCCCTGATATTATAAAAAGTGCTATATTGAACATGGAGATGCAGGTATCTTTGTGGTATGATGACTCATCCCCCTTTGGGTATATTTCAAATAGTGGTATAACTGGGTCATATGGTAGATCAATTTTAATTTTTTGAGGTACCTCCATATTGATTTCAAAAGTGGTTGAACCAACTTATAACTTCACCATCAGTGTAAGAGGGTTCCTTATTCTCCACAACCTCACCAGCATTTGTTGTTATTTGTTTTATTGTTCTTGGACATTCTTACTGCAATAAGGTAGAATCTCAGAGTTGTTTTGATTTGCATTTCTTTAAAGTTAGGGATATTGAACATTTTTTCATGTGATTCATGGCCTTATGAGCTTTTTTATTTGAGAACTGTCTGCTCAGTTCCTTTGCCCACTTGTATATTGGGTTGTTTTCTTGAGTATTGCTTCCTTGAGTTCTTTATAAATTCTGGAAATTAGTCCTCTATCTGATGTATAAAATGTGAAGATTTTTTTCCCATTCAGTTGGGACTTCCTTGACTCTGTTGATTATTTCCTTTGCTGTACATGTGCTTTTTAATTTCATGTAATCCCATTTATCTACTCTTGTTGTGATTTCTTGAGCAATTGGAGTCCTGTTAAGGAAGTGCTTTCCTATGCCTATATGTTAGAGTGTATTGCCTCTTTTCTTCTAGTAATTTTAAAGTTTCCGGTTTTATGTTGAGGTCTTTTATCCATTTTGAGTTAACTGTCATGCATATTGAGAGGTGTGGGTCTGTTTTCATTTTTCTGCAAGTGGGTATCCAAGTTTCCCAGCACCATTTATTGAAAAGGCTATCCTTTCTCCAATTCACGTGTTTTGTGCCTCTATCTAAAATCAGGTGGCTATAGATGCATTGATGTATCTCTGGGTCCTCTATTCTGTTTTACTGGTCTCCAGGCTATTTTCATGTTAGTACCAAGATGTTTTTGCTACTACAATCTTGGAGTATAGATTAAAGTCAGGGATTGTGATCCCACCTGTGCTAGTTTTGCAGTTTAAGAGTGTTTTGGCTATATGTGGTCTTTTGTGTTTCCATATGAATTTTTGAATCATTTTTTTCTATTTTTGAAAGTCTGTCACCAGAATTTTAATGGGGATTGCATTTAATCTATAGGTTGCTTTTGGCAGGATAACCATTAAAAACCAGTTAACCATGATAGCCCATGGGACTTAATGGTGCCTACACAAGAAAGGAAATGAAACATAAAGGGAGTCAACAGATTTCTGCAACTGCCAAACTGAAATAACATTTTATTACATTGAGGAAAGTGGATTTATGGCAGACTAAGGGTCCAGTTCCATGTTAGTCCTGAGGCTGAGCCAATGAGAGAAAGACTGTGCAAAATTTACTTTGACTCTTGACCTCTCATTGGAGCTGTATTGGTTAGGAAAATGAATGAGCATGAGCAGTTTTAATTTAAATGACTCTTCTAAATGGAAAGGACATGCTTTGCTTATGATACATTAAGATATCAAAACTTTTCATATATTAACAAAACATGCTTGTTCCAAATGTGAAAGATGCTGATAATTTCATCATATTCATTCTGCTTTTTTTTTTTTTTTGTAAAATAAAAGAATACCAAAAACAGGCCTGGTTCAAAACAAGAGTCTTTTAAGAAAGAATTCAACTTTAAAGAATAATTATAAATTCATATGATATGTATTATCTTAGTAGAATCAGATTTTTACTACAGTGTTGGATCAGTCAGTGTTCTGTAAGATAATCATAACTACAAGGAGATAGAGAAAGATAGAGATAGATACTCACCAACTTACAATGGGGTTACATTTTGATATACTCATAAATTCTATTTTAAGTTGAAAATGCACTTACTATACCTAACTTACTGAACATAATTGGCAGTCTACTACACATTATTGGTAGCTCTCCTTGTGATCATGGAGCTAACTAGGAACTAAGGCTCCCTGCCCTGTCTAGAAAGGCTAGAGATGATTACCACTGCATGGTCAAAAATCGTAAGGTGAATAATTGTCAACTCATTATATGTTGGGATTGTTTATTGCAAGGATTTGAACCTACATAATTTTAAATATTGGTTAAGCACCTTTTAAAAAATAATTGTCTTCACAACTGATGTCCACATGACAGGCAGTTTGGAAGTTAGGATGGGGACAAGATCCAACCGGAATGCATAATACAAGCTAGAGCACATAAAGATGGGCTAAAACCCATGTGAATTCTTGTTTCTTCTAAGCCTGGTGGTGTGGGGGTTGTATAGAAAGCAGAGTCCTTTATGATGGACCTAAGTAAATGCCAGCCGAAGATGCTTGGATAGCTAGAGGAATGAGGAGCAGTCATAGGCTCATCACTGCCTCCTACCAGCCAGGTGATCAGCAGGCCAGTGGCAATGGGCGTCAGGGACAATGGTCTTGAACCTAGATAATGAGATATCACCTGTGTAAACTGAAAACAACAAAAAAAGCATGTCTGGGTTTTCTTATGTTCCTGTCACCTGAAATAAATGCAATAAAATTATTTATATTTTCTTAAATTTGTAAAACTAACAATAATAAAATTAACTTCACAAAAAATATCATAGTACCTTGGTTTTTCAGTAGCTACTTCTGTATATATTGGTCATATCCTATCCACAAAAGCATGTATGTAAAAGCACACTAAAGTCAGGTTCTAGATTCTCAGTGATACATGAAACTAAGAGTATGGTCTTTACTGAGAGTCTATACATGCAGTAGATGTGAAATTGGAGGGAGAATGGACTAGAAAATATAGCATGATTTTTGGACCACACCAGGTGCAGTGGAAGTTAGTGATGGTAAATGTAAAGCATTCCAAGCCTCACTGCTTTGTGCTTTTCTTCAGTTATCTACTTTTTGCTGTGAAAGTCAGATAGTCTGAGGGAAAAATTTAAGGAGGAGCCTGCTGTATCAAAATAATCACAGTGAGTAATGGGGTGAGGGCAAGGCAGTGAGAATATATGTGAAAGAGTGATTATGACTGATCCTTTAGCAGGCTAGAAAGGAATGTGGGAAGTGGAGGGAGAGAGGGGACAAAAAGCTGGGAGTTTTGTGCAGCCAGTGAAATAGAACAACTGCATATTTTTAAAGTTTTTATTGGTCCTAAGTACCATAGATCATGGTGATTCAGCTGCTAAAATATCTTCTGCTTCTTTTTACCTTATTTTCACTGCCTTATTCCATGTTACGATTATCCTTATTTCTGGGACATTTTCCCTGCCATAGTGCTAACTAAAGTACTAAAGACTAATTGCATGAATGTCACTTGTGCTCATGAGTAATGCAAATTAATTCTTAAGTCTCAGTTTTGGCATATTGAATAAGAACCTCTAGGAGAGGAGCTTAGGTAATTCCTCTGCATAGAACCTGTGAGAATCCCTTCTCTAATGCATGATCCATCCACCACTCTAGGGATGTTCCAAATAAGAAAACTTAATTATTTTATGCTTCTCAAAATTTTTCTTTGGCTCTCCTTTACCTGAATCACTGTCCCTTAACTCTTTGCTTAGTTTTTCTCAATCTCCATCTTGTTCTCCTATCTCATTTTTCATTTCCTCATATCTTGTTATTGTTGTTAGGTGCCGTCGAGTCGGTATCCGACTCATAGCGACCCTCATAGGGTTTTCAATGGCTGAGTGCTTCGGGATTGCCTTGGGAGTGGATTGCCAGGCCCTACTCCCATTTTTGCAGTGCTGGGAATTGAACTCGGGGCCTCAGAGACTGCAGCGCAGCGCTCTACCCACTGAGCTAAATCCTCATATCTTAGCCTGTGTTATTCTGTTTGTTCTGGAGCCTCCTTATCTTGATATCCAAGAAGCAAATATATTACTCAGTTTTCATATTTAGTATCCTGCTTTCCTTAGGTTAGTTCAGACCCTCTTATTCTTTGCTTCATTTGAACTTTAAAGGTACTTCCACTTTAGCAGACATCTCATTTTGTCCTTAATTTGTGCATTTAATTTTCTCTACTAGACAGAGAGCTCCTTGATGAAAAAGGTATTTTTAAAAAATCTTTTCACTCCAGTATCTGGAACTTTTATTAAGCATTCACTATATTTTGTTAGAGGATGAGTAACTGAATAAGTTATCCCAAAGTGGTTTCTAAATTCAAATGCTCTACCATGTCCGAATCTGATTCCCAACAATTTATTATGTATTGTACACAATCAGAAAAAAGTTGAATCATCTGCTTATAGAATCCATTTCCTTGTCCCAGGTCATTTATAATGATATTAAATAATAATGTATAGTACTTTCATTCTGCAAATGGTAAAGCAAAACATTTACTAATTTTTCAGCAAGACTTTGTAATTTGAATGAATTATTTTCCTTGAACGGTATAATGTTTTTTCCAACTATTCAGATTCTTTTCCCAGTGTTCCCTTGAGGTTCCTGACGATATTTTTTAGGGCAATGTGACTAGTTTTGTGGTTTTGTAACAAAGTTTTCTAGCTCGAATAATGATTGACAGCATGATAAAGACCTCATAAATTTCACTTTCTGGACAACTTAGCCAACCAGGATCAGCCAGATTTGTTATGCAGTTCATTTTATGGAGCAAACCCAAGTGAACATTATCTCTGGCATTTGGGTCAACTGGCACTCTGAAACAAATGATAAGATATTGTGAGGTAATGAAGATATAAAAGTTGTAAATGATCAATTTGGTTATATGAGGTATGATCAGAGAATATGATAAATGTTTAAATTTTAAAAGTTATTATGGTAAAAGACCCAGTGCCATTAATCTCCCTCAAAATTCTCCCTCTGACTTCAAACATACTTATCCCATCATTCCTGCCACTTTTGGAAGCAGATCTGGAAGTCCTTTTTCATGAATGTCTTCAGTTTTGCTGTTGTGGCTGCCTTCATGTTCTTGATTGATCCAAAAAATTTACTTTTCGTGATCATTTTGACTTCGGGGAAGAGCCAGAAGTGACATGGTGCCAGATCTAGTGAAAAAAGTGGGTGAGGACACATTGTAATACTTGTATTTGACAGAAATTGCCCTACCAGAAGTGATGTGTGACATAAGAGCATTGCCATGATGGAGGATGAAACTAAGGGCACTCAGAAAAGAGGACTTTCAGAACTCCTTCAGAAAGTAGCAAGAATGATATAATAACTGTATTTGAAGAAGGGAAGAATTTTGAGGGGGATTAGTGGCAATTTGTCTCTTACTATAATAAAAATTTTTAAACGTTCACCAAATCTTTTCATCGTACCACATATTTATATCTAATGACATGTTTTAAATCGAGTCTTTTCATTCTTGTTGGTAGATTAATACAACCATCTGATAGGTAAACCATCAAAGATTTTGGTGTAGTTTTAACACAGAAACTGAATCTTGGCCCACATGTGGTTCAAAGCTTAGTTGTGTAGATAGGCAAACACAGCATAGTAAGACTACATGAAATGTGCACCTATCTAGGCTAAGTTGTTGTTGTTGTTAGGTGCCAGTGGAGTCCCTATCTGACTCATAGCAACCCTACTTATAACAGGTGAGACACTATTTGTCAGTGCTTGTTTGCTATTCATAGGGTTTTCAATGGGTGATTGTTTTGTGGGAGTGGGTTGCCAGATCCTTCTCTCAAGCCTACAGCATCTGGTGTTCCCAGGCAGTCTCTTATCCAAGTACAAACGCCACTGTGCTAGGCTGCAGGCACCAGGCTAAGTTAGATACATCTATCTAATCCATCTATCTAATCGCTACACTAGTACATTGAGATGTAGCAAAGAAAAATGGCTCTACTTTGGTGATCATTTACTCACAATGTTGTTGTGTTGTTGATGTTGTTGTTGTTGTTGTTGTTGTTGTTAGGTGCTGTCAAGTTGGGTCTGACTCATAATTACCCACATAGGGTTTTCAATAGCTGATTGTTGTGGGATTGCTTCTGGAGTGGATCGTTAAGTCCTCCCATTTGTGAGGTGCTGGGGGACAAACCCACAGAGTGGGTCCTCACAGAGTGCAGAATGCCACTCTCCCAACTGAGTTAAACCCCAATCTTTTGCTTACAATAGATGACCCAATTAGATAATTCAGAAAAAATGAATTTTTCATGTGTATTTTGTTAATGGTACTCAAATGCTGTGGTTCAATCTGTATGCAAATGAATGAAATAGTGAAATTTGACCACTTCTTCTGTGTGTGACTGGTACTCCAAGTTTTACTAGGGTAGTCTTGCAAAATAGGCATGCAATTTGAGACATAAGAAAACTGATTCATATTTTGAAGCTACATCTGGGTACCATGATTTCTGGTTTGCTAGTCATTTTTAAAGTTATATTTTACAAGCATAATTTAACTTGCCATCTTATTTTATCTACCTACTTGCCTATTGCTTTGGCAGATAGGTAAACTAGATATTTCCATGTTGCCATTATAGATCCATTGGGAAAGATTTTTATCTCCCTTTCAAAATCATCACCATCTGCTCATTTATATATTGAATCTGTTTTAGAAATAATAAAGCTTTATTCCTATTATTAAAATATTGGCTTTAGATATAAAAACACCATTGTGTTTTCCAAAAACACCATTGTTTTTTTCAACATTAAAATTGATTCACACAATGATGTAAATGGGTGCCACTTTTCTTTTAGTTTGCTGTGACATAGACAAAATTAGATTTTATCTTTAGTGTAACTAGAAAGTAAAAGTTGGACCGAATAAGCATATGCTAATAAAGCAGGAAAATGTCATGACGTTTTACAAGAAGCACAGAAAGAAAAGGGAAAAGTGATAGTGAATAAAAATCTGAGACTACGTCTCATTTTTCTCACTGTTCCTAAGCTACAACCTATTTAAATGTTTTGTTTGATTATGATTGAAGATAACCAGTTATTCTTTAAAAATATTTATTTTCCATATTATCATGTGTATCTATTTTTCATATTGAGACATTCAAGTTTTTGTTCATCGGCTTCCATAGTTAATACCTTGCAGTAGTTAAAGGACTGAGAAGATTTCTCGGCTTTCATCATGGATAATGATGCAAACCAAGACAATAAAACTTGGACTCATTGGTACCATTCGCTTAAAACCACAGTTTTTTTCTCCACAGTTTATTCACTGTTTTTTAAAAGCCTCATTTAGGATGAGATTGACTTATATTGTTGTTGTTGTTAGTTGCCGTTGAGTCAGTATCCAACTCATAGCGACCTTCTGTACAACAGGGGAAACACTATTGTCAGTGCTTCTTTGCTGTTCATAGGGTTTTCAATGGCAGATTGATTTTTGGGAGGGGGTTGCCACGTCCTTCTCCCAAGCCTACAGCTTCTGGTTTTCCCACGCGGTCTCCCATCCAGGTACTAACCAGGCCCGACCCTCCTTAGCTTCCGAGATCTGACGGGATCGGATGCCACAGGGCTATGGCTGCAGGCTGACTTATATAGTAAAAACAAATATTCTAATTGCTAATCACAGTTTGAACTTCACTTTTTGTTACTGTTCTAGAGGATCATCAGCTCCTCATGAACTCATCTTAATTCATTTTCCTAGCAAGTGCTAGTTGATACTGAAATGGTTGAGTCAACGCTCAAGACTATCCTGACTGGATTAATTTGAAGTTAGGGAAGCAAATGATTAATCAAACTTTCAAGGTCACAGATGGTATGTTTTGTCTTGATGATTCATGAAATTAAAGATCTATGGTGCCAGTAGTTTATACCAGCATACATTTTATTATGGTATGTTGTTTATATGGTATGAAGAACTGGTGCTCTTTACTAATAAGCAAATGTGTAATTAAGGATACTTAGACATCCTTCTCAGCCATCTTTATACAAAAAAATACTCATTTGCTCATTTAACTGGAATCTAGAGATAGGGTGGTCGAAAGGTCTAGTGGCTTCATTGACTCAATGCAATTAAAAATCTCATCATACATTACTGCACAGAACCAATTTCATCCTAACTGATCCTCCATATGGGTTGAAGGATAGTTCTTATTAGTAACTTGGGCTAGGGGTGTATGTGTGTGTGTGTGTGTGTGTGTGTGTGTGTGTGTGTGTGTGTGTAAAAATATTTCTATTCAGTATTCTAATCAAGTAAAAGATTCATTATGGATTCATTCATGGATTGTCTGAAATCATGTGCTTATACTGAATACTGACTGTGAGTAGTACTGACTATGTTCCACTACGGGCTCCATAGCAGAAGAATAAGGGTCTTGGACTTCTTTTGGAGGAAAGGAAGTTCCCATATTTGGTATATGCAACCAATAGTATCCACTATAACCTACTGCAAACACAGTCAGGTTTTGCTTTTCATATCATTTCTGTTTTATGTTTTGTAATTTTATAATTTTTACTTATCTTTAATTGTATAGCTAATGAGTTATAATATATTGTATACATATATATATATATAGTAAAGTATAGTACTTGGTAATAAATATAGTAAGATGATAGGTACTTATAAAACTGTATAGCATATTGAAATATCTTATTGAGTATATTAATACCTGTGGGTGTGGGGGTTGTTTTGTTCTGGGTTTTTATAGAACATAATATCCAACCTCTGTCTATGCTTATATTGCATATAGAAGAACTAACTTCATATATATTTTATGCCACACTTAGGAAAGAACAAACTGTATATGTACACTATATAGTAAATAAGTAATGTATAAAAATAGGATCATGCTTTATATGCTATGCTCAATAAAGAGAACATAAGCCTTTCTTTAACTGATTGCCTATAAGGGAAAGATGCTCAAGATTAGTAGACACCTGTATAATTTAATCATGTGCCTACCAGTGAAACTGTATGTTTTTTAAGAGTCAGATTCATTCCCAAACCTAAACACGCTGGTTATATTTATAATTCAATATTTAATGAAACAATACATATAATGACAAAAATGAAGTTGAAAACATAAGAACTATAATTACAATAACTAAATGGAATGCTTTTTAGAGATATGACACAATTAAATTGTTAAAAATATCTGTATAAGTTGTGTAGTAGAGGCAAATATAAAATATTGGTATAGGAGTAGAAAAATTGCAATCAGACTATTTGGGAATAGTTCAAAATTTTAATGTCTTGTTGTTCTCTAAAGAAAACAAAATTAGAGATCATAGAAAATAAGTTATGATATGATTATTCTAAAAGGAAAATGTTTAATGCCAATCAGTGGATATGTACTCAAAGTAACATTTGCCTTACATCAAATAACTAGTTAACAGTGACTAAAGTATCTTTTAGTTAAAAAAAAGTTAAGGTTGTCATTTCTATTCTATTTTAACTTAGCACTTTTTAACTTATGATCAGTTACTTTATTATTTTTTATTAGAAAATTTTAATGTACATCATAATGTGATTCATTTTGACATGCTTTTCATTGTGACAATTTTCATATATGCAATTTGATAAACATTATTCATATAAGTTACCTCTTACCCTCCCCTATGGTTACCCCCCTCCCCCCATTCCCATCTAAGTTTCCCATTCAAGTCTTCTCTATCTTTTACTATGTAGTGTTTTTCTATATGTCCTTGGGTTCCATTTCTGTTTAAGATAGAAACTTTTCCAGTAGTGGTCTTTGTTTTTATCTTGTTAGGACAATTACATGCGATTTCGAGTCCATTTATATTGACCTCGTTCTTATCTTCCCTCCCCCACTTTTTTTATGATCTGACCTTTGAGTAGGATTTTTCCTTCTTGTAATTTTGAATCAGCTCCCTCATATGAGTGAGAACATGTGTTGTTTCTCTTTCTGAGCTTGTGTTCGTTCACTTAAAATAATTTTCTCTAATTCCATCCATTTTGCTGCAAATGACCCTATTTCATTTTTCTTTGTTGCTGAATAGTATTTCATTGTGTATATATACCATAGTTTTTTTATCCATTCTTCTGTTGAAGGGCACGTTGGTTGATTCCATATCTTTGCTATTGTGAAAAGCGCTGCATTGAACATGGAAATGCAGGTGTCTCTGTGGTATGATGACCCATCTCTCTTTGGGTAAATTCCCAATAGTGTTATAGCTGGGTCATATGGTAGATCTATTTTTAGTTTTTTGCGGTACCTCCATATTGATTTCCATAGTGGTTGTACCAATTTACAGCTCCACCAACAATGTAAAAGTGTTCCCTTTTCCCCGCAACCTCGCCAGCATTTGTTGTTATTTGTTTTATTGATCTTGGCCATTCTTACTGGTGTAAGGTGAAATCTCAGCGTTGTTTTGATTTGCATTTCCCTAATGGCTAGGGATGTTGAGCACCATTTCATGTCTTTCATGGCTTCATGGACCTCTTCATTTGAGAACTGTCTACTCAGTTCTTTTGCCCATTTGTGTATTGGGTTGTTTGGTTTGGGGAGTTTTTTTTTCTTGAGTTCTTTATAAATTCTAGTAATTAGACCTTTGTCAGATGTATAAAATGCGAAGATTTTTTCCCATTCTCTGGAGGTTTCCTTGACTCTGTTAATTGTTTCTTTTGCTGTGCAGAAGCTTTTTAATTTCATGTGGTCTCATTTATCTATTCTTGTTGCAATTTCTTGAGCAATTGGGGTCCTATTAAGGAAATCTTTTCCAATGCCTATATGATGGAGTGTATTACCTATCTTGCCTTCTATAAATTTTAAAGTTTCTGGTTTTATGTTGAGATCTTTTATCCATTTTGAGTTAACTCTCGTGAATATTGAGAGATGCGGACCCACTTTCATTTTTCTGCATGTGGATGACCATGTTTCCCAGCACCATTTGTTGAAGAGGCTGTCCTTTTTCCAGTTTACTTGCTTTGCTCCTTTGTCGAAATTAAGGTGGCTATAGGTGTGTTGAGGTATATCTGGGTCTTCTATTCTGTTCCAGATGTCTTCGGGCCTATTTTTGTGCCAGTACCAAGCTGTTTTTGCAACCACTGCCTTGTAGTAAAGTTTGAAGTCAGGGATTGTGATTCCCCCTGCATTAGATTTGCAGCTTAAAAGTGTTTGGGCTATACATGGTCTTTTGTGGTTCCATATGAATTTTTGGATCATTTTTTCTATTTCTGTAAAGTCAGTCAGTGGAATTTTAATGGGTATTACATTAAATCTATAGATTGCTTTTGGTAGGATAGCCATTTTTACAATATTAATTCTCCCTCTCCAGGAGCAGGGGGTCTTTCCATTTTTTAGTGTCCTCTGCTATTTCTTTCTTTAATGTTCTGAAATTTTCTTTGTATAGATCAGAAGGGTCTTTGGTTAAATTGATTTCAAGGTATTTAGTTTTCTGGTGGGTTATCATGAATGGTATCTTTCCTGAAATTTCCTTCTCTTCTTGTTTGGAATTGGTATAAAGAAAGGTTATTGATTTTTGTATGTTAATTTTGTAGCCTGTAACTTTGCTGAAGGAGTTAATTAGATCCAGAAGTTTTCTGGTTGAGGTTTTGGGTTCTTTCAACTATAAAATCATATCATCTGCAAATAATGATAATTTGACCTCTTCCTTGCCAATCTGTATCCCTTTGATTTCTTTCCCTTGTCTGATTGCCCTGGCCAGAACTTCAATTACTATGTTGAATAGAATAGGAGAAAGAGGACATCCTTGATCAGTTACTTAAGATGAGAAAACTTTTAATTTAATTTTTTAAAGTGGATACCTAAGTATGTTTAAATTAGGAATTTATAGTACATTTAAATAAACCAAGGAAATTTTACTTGATTTTAATGGAGGTAAAGTAATTTTAAGCAAAACTGAGAAGTTTTTGAACACTATATCAATACTTTTTTTTGAAAATATATCAATACTTTTTAAATGTTCATAAATTTTTTAAATTAAGTCAATGAAATGTTATCAATTTCAATAGCATATTTCAATTTTACAGCATAAGTTGAAGTTATGAAACATAATGATTGAGACTTTTTCTCTCCCTCCTCTCACAGTCTTTACTGAATTCTTTTTTTACTCTGTACTTACAAAACATTTGGGCTTATAACTTCCCTATCATTTTGCATAAGTTGTTTTTTGATTAATTGATTATGGTCCTGGCAATTGAACTCAGGGCCTTGTATATGCTAGGCATGCATGCCACCACCAAACTTAATCCCCATCCCTTTGAAAATATTTTATTTGAGGATAGGATCTCACTAAGTTGTACAGGCTGCCTCAGGTCTTGAACTCACAGTCCTGCCTCTGCCACTAGAGTAGCACATGCATGCGCCATGACACCCACCTAAATATTATATTTCAGTTGTTCAATACCTACTGCTATCTCTTCTACTGTGGCATGTCTACTTTTTAGTAAATTTTCATTTATATGTTAGCTGAATTTCACTATTGGGTAGTTAAATTTTTTTCTAAGAAAAGTGTAAGTGCAATATTCTTTGAAGGCTTTCTTTTTGGTTTTGTTCACATGTGAAAATGTCTTGTTGCTTTTTGCTCAAATGACAATGTAATTGGGAATAAGGCAGAAAGAGTTATTGAATTATATTCTCCTTTTTGAACCCTCTGGAGAGTTTTCTGTCATCTTGCACAATCAAATATTTCTGTGGAGACGTCTGAAAACAACCTATTCTTTTTGTCTTGTAAATGCCATTTTTACTGCAAAAATCCTTTTTCCTTGAAGTTCAATAAAAAATTAAGTAGGAAATATATGCACACTGGTGATTCAGTTATAAAATTTTCTAGTATTTTATTTATTGTGCCTATTCATTCTGAGGATTCAATTCCCTCTCATTTTAGGGCATGCTGTTCTTATATTATTTTCCCCAGTACTATTTTCCATTCCATTTGTTGAATTTTCTGCTTTGAGAACATTCATTATCTTTATGCTCAATCTTCTTTGTCCACCTTCCATATCTAACATGTAATTGCTTTGATCTCTCTGTCTTTTCCTTTACATTACTCTGATTGTTTCCCTCTGTTTCAGCAGCTTGGTATTCAAAGACCCACTTCATTAATTGTGGCTTTCATTCATTTATTATATCTGTATTGGAGTTGTTTTGATATTCAATTTACTTTGATCATTTTTGTCCTGCTGGTTATTATCTTAGCATTTTTCTTTTCTGTTGAATTCGTACTTATAGTAAATCTGTTTATATCTTATGTATTTGACTGTTATTTGCTTTATATCGTTTTTGTTTGTTATGTTCCTCTGAAAACACACCTGCCCAAACATGTCTACATAATTACCATGCCATTTAGAAAATCTTGTTCATCATTAAGTTGGACAGCTTTTCTATACCTTCTATTTACTTTGATATAATATGAATAAGTTCTTCATACTCACTCACCATATTTTTTTTTGCAGCTGTTAGGGGTGGTTGAACCTAGGGCCTCATGCATGCAAGGCAAGTACTCTACTGGTGAACTGGACCCCCAGGCTTTTTTTATTTTTGTATTTTGAGGCAAGGTCTCCTTAAGTTGCACATGCTACATCAGGCCTCAAACTTTCAATCTTCCTGCCTCAGCCTCCCAAGTTTCTGAGATTGCAGGTGTAGGTCTTCTTTTCCTTTCTTGAATACCACTTTTAGGTTTTTATGTTTATTTACTACAGTTGAATCTTGTCAATTTTTTAATTAGTTGTGTACTTTTTGCAAGTCTGGGAGGTAGATTTTGCAGTATAGCCTTTCTCTGTAACATCCCTAAATTCTCTAATCACAAAAGTAATGCTGATCATTACAAAAATACTGATCGAGACTAAAATGAAATAAAAGGAAAGAAATACAAGAGGTAGAAGGTGGCTAGGATCTTGCTCAGTGGTGGAGCACTTGCCTAGCATGCCCAATATGGAAAGTTCTGCCATTTGTTGTTGTTTGCTGCCGTCAAGTTTGGTCCAACTCATAGTGACCCTCACAGACTTTTCAATGGCTGACTTTTTCGGAATTGTCTCAACAGGGGATTTCCATGTCTTTCTCCCAATTGTGTGATGCTGGGGATCTAACCAAAGGCCTCCAAGAGCACAGAGCAGTGTTCTACCATCTGAGCTAACCTCCAACCCCTGAGTTCTATCCCTAACAGGGAAAAATAAAAATAAAAATAAAAATACAAACAGGATGCCATGTTGCACCGCCTTTAATCCTGGGCAGGAGGATCCTGAATTTGAGGCCAGAGGCAGCCCATGCAACATAGCAAGGCACTTTCAAAATAAAATGAATAAGTGAATAAATAAGGGGCTAGGGTATAGCTCAGTGGTGGAGCATTTGCCTAGTATGCAGGCTCTGGGTGCAACCCCAGTACTATAATAATAATAACAACAACAACAACAACAATAACAACAACAACAACAACAACAATAAAAGAAGACAGTGGTCTTGAAAGTTTTAGAATAATTAAAGCTACCATGATGAGTTTGGAAGTTCTGGTCATTATGATGATGTAGGTAGTGTTATCCAATTAAAATTTCTGTGATGATATAATTGTTATATATCTTTACTGTCCAAGATGGTAGCCACTTAGCCAAATGTGGCTATTGAAAGATAATTAGCATGACTGAAAAACTGACTTATTCTAATTAATTTAAACAAATCTAAATAGTACACGTGCTGATGACTACCATCATGGAGAGCTCAGTTGGTGGCTCTCACATTTTAACATGCGGAGGAAGTCCATTTGCATTGATTGCTAAGCTTTGTTACCGGTGATTCCCATTCTAGGTCTGGGATATCACCAATGATCTGCTGCTGCTTGTCCAGGGTGCCACACATTGGAAAGCACTACTCTAAATAACCAAGCTTTATTTACCATACTATTTATTAAATTTAGACAGGAAAAATACCAACTGGTACAAAATATTGGTACTTATAAATATAAAGTTTCCCAAGAATCTCAGGATGTATTCTCCAGGAAAAAAAAAAAAAAAAAAGACACTACCTTGTACTCTTCCCCTATAAAAAAAAGCAATGATTTTGACTCTTCCTCTACAGCTTTCCATTTTACCTGGTGTTTTATAGTAATAGAATTACAAACTTCCAAGTCCTAGTTTGAGCTTTAAAAGACTCTTAAAATAAGAGTTGACTTTATTTACAAATAGAAAATAATGGCATTAACCTTTTAATATAGGTATATTTTTAAGCAATTCCTCTGTGACAATGCTAGGTCATTTTCTCAATAACTCAGTGAGGGCTAGTATTTTGAGTATGGGGAATCTTTGATTTCATACATGCCTACCACCATCAATAACTTGTTGTTAGGTGCTGTTGATTCAGGTCTAACTCATAGCCATCCTCATAGGGTTGTCAATGGTTGATTGCTTAGGGATTGCTTCAGGACAAGATTGCCAGGTCCAGCTCTCATTTTTGCAATGCTAGGGATTGAATCCAGGTCCTCTGAAAGTGCGGAGCAGCACTCTACCAACTGAGCTATATATCCCAGCCCACTAACAGTTTAGGGATTATAATTATCCCCTCTTCTCAGACCTACACATAACACATTTTTGACATTTTCCATGTTGCTGGAATAAAGAATTCAGTGTGGTTCATCTCAAACACATTAACATACTTTGTGATGTGCATGCACAGAAAAAAACAAAGTCCATTGTTTCCTAGAGAGAAAAAATATCAGCAATTTTAATTGAGTAATCTCACCATATAGTTTGATTTGTCCTGTGGGTCATCATGTTTTATAAATAAGTGAAATTTTGGCATCATTTTTTAGGAGTATGCTTCCAGCTTGAATATTTAAAGTGGGGAATTCTTTTACCTGGCTTTGTAAACACTTTAACAAAGCTCATGGGGGACAATCAAGAGATCAAGGACAGTTATTTTTAATGTTTCACTTAGAAACTTTTATTTTGCGTTATCAAACAGGTCCCATCAATTCTTTTTCACCAGATTTGATGTCTCCTACCATTTTTGTTATTTGGTTTCCTGTGATGTTTATTATTCATATTTGAGTTTATTTTTTAGTAGACTTTTCCTATTCATACTATAGATTTGTGTTTAGTTATTTTAGATTTCTGTCACTAGTTGAATGAACATATTTGATATTTGTGGTATTACTGAATAATCTGTAATTCTTGATAATTTGTAAATATTATGGATAAAAATCTCATATATTAAACAACTTATTGCAAAAGACATACTTTAACTTTGGAAGCAAGTGAAGTGAGATTTATTTAGGATTCATTTTTAAAAGTCTGCAGCTTGCATACATGATCTACTT
>VMDO01024227.1:0-30138 GCA_007922755.1 Pedetes capensis
ATCACTATTTTTCAAACATTAATATGGACTTTCCTTTAGATGAGATCATCTGTGTCCTATACAAAAACTGTAAATGTTTAGGCATTCACATTCTCTATTTTGGCTTCCAATATGTATGCATTGGCATAAATGTATGAGATATGCATACATTTTACCTGTATTTTTCTTTATTTAAAGTGAGACATTTGATTGAGGAAATAATACCACCATTAAAATATGCCTGCATGTAATAACTTTCAATCAGTTGATAAAATCAGGGTTATTGCATTAATTCCTGAAAAGTTTAAGGACTGTAAGGACTTCTCTCCAATAAATGAATTATTCTTTAACAAGGTTTTATTGTAAATTTTTAAGAAAAATAAGAAAATAGAGTAACAGCATAAAAGTTAATTTCTCTATAGTTAAAATTTAGTCATTCTAGTGTCTTTCTTAAAATATTTTAATCTAATGAAATTATAAACTTAAAAAGTCAAAAACAATTTAACAAACAGATATGTAGGTACTGTCCTTTATTTATACACCAACCACAGTGCTTCTGCTTTCATAGCAACTTACTCCGTTTCATAGTTGTGGTTACAGTTGCCATTTTACATTTGTCTGTGCAATTATACTTACAGTTTATTGCCATCTACACTGAATTTCAAGAGGAGATAGAGAATACTTGTGTTTTTAATCACCCCAATTTCCCCCCCACTGAAATGGTGGTACTTAGTAGAAAGCCTATCAAAGTTTAAACTACTAAATACACTGAGGATGGGTTCACTGTCAACATTTGAAAGATTACATGATGACAGATAGTGGGCCAGGTGCTTGTCACAGGTGCTATTCCATATACATTTGTTATTAAGCCCCAGGAAAGAGCTTGGAGCATGGTATGATTCAATTAATATCATTTTGGTATCTTTAAATGAGAAAAACTACTCTGTCAGTATCAAAAGTCATAAATTTGATAACATGATCAACAGAATTATAATCTAGCATCAATATACTAATCGTCACCAGCCATTGTCAAGTTATTGTAAAGCTACTAGGTCCATGGTGACAGTGGAATAAGCTTTGATAAACATCAATTTTAGATTTTAACCTTTATAAGATACTAATTACATAAACTCCTGTTCAAAGTTTACATAGGTAATCATAGGTCTCTTCGGACACACATGTCCAAATAAATTCCAGGGAAAAATGCAAGATTAAGATTGCTAGAAGCATATAGAAATGGGGCTAAATTTACGAATTACCTTGTGAATACCTATATGTATATGGCAGAAGAAAGATGTCTGATTTTATTCCCAAATTTTTATACTGTACTACAAGATTAATAAACATTCCACTTTATTTTCTGCATATAAATACTTTATCTTACAAGTTTAATATTTTCCAAAAAGATGTGGTAGCATTCTTAATGAAAAGAAATATTTTTAAAGTCTAATGTTAAACTACATGGATTTTAATTATATGAGATTATGCTCTTTTATTTCCTCCCATTATTTTACAATGGAAATTTAAAACTGAAACAGCATTCAACAAACTATTGCAAAATTGTTGACATGTACATTAAGTAGTTGTTGTTGTTCCCGAAATAGTCAGCCATTGAAAACCCTATGAGGGTCGCTATGAGTCGGATAATGACTCGACGGCACCTAACAACAACAACAACAACATTAAGTAAGAAGCACCTATGAAATGCAATAAGTTGAGTTTGGCAGAACAAGTTTTAAAAAATTAAACTTTAGGAATATTTGTAATATACTATTTGTATTTTTATTGGAAATTTTTAATGTACAACTTAATGTTCTTCATTCTGCCATGCATTTCAATGTGACATTTCCATATATGTGTTTCAATGTACATTGCACACATAACTTATCCCTTATCCCCTTGTGCCCCTCCTCCCCCCCACCTAGCCCTCCACCAATGGCCTCTCTACTACTTGCATGTCTTTTTGTGGGAATATTTTTCTATATACCCTTGCATCCCAGTTATGATTTAAGTCCAACATTTTTTTCTGTAGTGATCTATCTTTTTATATTGTCAGCAGTATTACGTGAATAATCTAGCCCATTTGCTTTATTACCATCCTTTATTAATTGCACCAAGTTGTAGGTGTGGTTACGATATTTTCGTACATGGAAATAAGATACATTGATCATATTTATCCCCTCTAATATCCACACTTATTTCCATTCCCCTCCCACTAGTTCCCTTCTTATTCTTTAATAGTTCCTCTTTCTCCTTTCATATCTTTTTTAAAGTTTCCACAGATGAGAAAAAACATGATACTAATTTTTGAGTCTAGCCTATTTAATGTAATGTGATGATCTCCAGTTATATCCATTGTTCTACAAGTGACATGATTTTGATCATTGTAATCTTCTTAAAGGCTAAATAAAACTCTACTGAGTATATATGCCACATTTTCTTTATCCATGCTTGTGTTGATGGACATCTAGGCTGATTCCATAGCTTGGCTATTGCCATTAGTGCCACAATGAACAAAAATGTACACGTATCTCTGTGGTATACTACCTTTGTTCCTTCACATGTATACTCAGGAATGGTATAGTTTGATTATATGGTAGTTCTAGTTTTAGATTGTTGGGTCACCTCTGTACTGATTTCCATATAGGCTTCAGTAATACCAACAGTGTATAAAGGTTCCATTTTCCAAGCATTTTCACTGACACTTTTTGCTTTTTGTTTCCTTGATAGTAGCTATTCCAAATGAGGTGAGATGGACTATAATCAGAGTGCATTTTATGCAGAAGGCACCAGGAATTGATGGAACACCAATAGAGATGTTACAGCAAACAGATGCAGCACTGGAGGTGCTAACCTCTTTATGCCAAAACATTTGGAAAACAGCTACCTGCCCAACTGACTGGAAGAGATCGTGGAAACTATCAAACAATATCATTAATATCACACACAAGCAAATTTTACTAAAGATCCTTCAAAAGTGACTGCAGCAGTTTATAGACAAGGAACTGTCAAAAAATCAAGCCAGATTCATAAGAGGGAGGGGAAGCAGGAACATCATTCCTGATGTCAGATGGATATTAGCCAAAAGCAGAGAATGCCAAAAAGGTGTCTATGTTTTATTAACTATGCAAAGGCATTTGACTGTGTAGCCTAACAAATTATGGATAACACTACAAAAAATTGGGAACAGCAGAGCCTTTAATTGGAGGAACTCATGAGGAATTTGTACAGGGGCCAGGAGGCAGTCTTTCAAACAATAAGGAAATACTGTTTGGTTTAAAGTTGAGAAAGGTGTGTGTCAGGGCTCTATCATTTCACCATACCTCTTCAATTTCTATGCTGAGCAAATAATCCAAGAATCTGGACTTTATGAAGAAGAACATGGTATCAGGATTGGAGGAAGACTCGTTAATGACCTGTGTTATACAGATGGCACAACTCTGCTTGCTGAAAATGAAGAAGATTTGAAACATTTACTAATGAAGATCAAAAACCATAGCCTTCAGTATGGATTGTGACTCAACTTCAACAAAACAAAAATCCATACAACTGGATCAGTATGCAACTTCATGATAAATTGTGAAAAGATTAAAGTTTTCTTCTGATTTTGCTTTATTTGTTTCTACAGTCAACAACCATGGAAAGAGCAGTGAAGATACCAAAAGATGCATTGCATTGGGGAAAACCATGGCTAAATTTCTCTTTAAAGTACTGAAAGGTAAAGATGTCACATTAAAGATGAAGGTGCACCTAACTCATTGCAGGGTATTTTCAATTGCAACATATGGTTGTGAAAGCTGGACATTGAACAAGGGAGACAGGAGAAGAATTGATGGTTTTGAATTATGGTGCTGGAGATGAATATTGAACATACGATGGACTGCCAAAAGAACCAAGAGATGTCTTAGAAGAAGAGCAACCAGAGTGCTTATTGGACACAAGGATAGCTAGACTGTGTCTTATATGTTTTGGACATGTAGTCACAAGGGACCAATCCCTGGAGAAAGATATCATTTTTGGGAGAGTGACAGGTAAATGAAGAAAGGAAAACCCTCCAAGAGATGGATTGACACAGTATGTGCAACAGTGGGTTTAAACATAAATAAGATCATGTGCCTGGCACAGAATTGAGGAGTGTTTCATTCTACTGTACATAGATAAGGTCTCTATGAGTCAGACCTGACTTAGTGACACCTAATAACAACAACAATATCCATAGGACCCTGGCATCCTGTCCCATCTGATCTAAAGCTAAGCAGGATTGGGGCTGATTAGTACTTGGATGGGAGACTTCCTGGGAATACCAGGTGCTGTAAGCTTGGAAGAAGGACCCAGCAGGCCACTCCCCAAACAATCAGCCATCTAAACTCCTATGAATAGCAGAGAATCACTGATATGATGCAAGACATGGCACAGTATTGGGTAGTGTTTCCTTCGGTTGTACATAGGATTACTGAGTCGGATTTTACTGGTTGGCACCTAACAACAACAACAACAACAACAACACATTATATTCACATGTGGACTCTATCAACCTCAAGGCTGGGAATGAGACAGTACTTGAATCCTATAGGAAATTTCCTTGCCTTGTATAATTCAGTATCTGAATTTTGTGGAAATTTTGCCTCCTTGGGTGTACTCCACCTACTTGGGGATCTCACCTACATTCTTTCTGGAGAATGAAAATCTTTTGTAACCACATCACAGAAAGGTAGTGTCCTTCAGGGCCTCATGTCATCAGGGTCTCTTAATTTTGTGTTCCTGGGGTCTAACCATTCCTGTTTTGGCTCAGGAAAAAATATTTTCTCAATTCAGAATTTCTGAATGGTTTTTTTGTTGTTGTTGTTGTTATGCCAACATCAGAAACCACATGTTATTTTTCAAAAATAATAAAAAATATTTTTAAAGTATGCATGTACTTCCAAATGAAAACATAAAAAGAAACTTGCCAAAAATTCATACAACATTTCATTTTTAGACAATTGTTAGATCTGCTAAAATGACCTCCTGATGCTAATTATCTGAAAATCTCACATACTTTTTAAGGAATGAAGTATTTATGTGTTAACTATGACAAGAGTAGTCTATACTCATGCATTAAATTTCCACTTTTTTAAAAGATTCAGTATGTTTTCCTTTTGGAAATTTAAAAATAGTAACTCATATTCTTTTTATTAGCTGGAACAACATGGTTGAAGCAACAGATTCATTTTGTTATGTATTCCACTTATATTTGGAGGTTGTATCTTATTACAATATTGCTTATCTAATTTTCATTTGCTCTTCTTTTTCCACACACTTTCAGTTTTTAACTCTTCTTAAAGTATGAGCTTCATTTCAGTGATTCTTTTTCTTACTCATTCTTTTCCTTACTTATTTAAAATGCAATATATATTAATCATTTGTTAATAATAAATGGAAGCTTCTGTTTATCTGCCTTTTTACATTTTTACCTGCCTACACAGCACTGGCCTGGGGTTTAGCTCAGTTGGAAGAGTGCTTCTCTGCATTCTCTGAGGCCCTGGGTTCCATCTCCAGCACCACAAAAATGGAAATAGGACATGGTAATCCACTCCTGCAGCAATCCTAAAACAATTAGACATTGAAAACCCTATGAATACCAGAGAAGCAGTGACATAGTGTCCAGGATGGCACAGTGTCAGGGACTGTTTTATTCTGTTGTACACAGGATTACTATGAGTTGGACCCTACTCGATGACACTAACAATGATAACAATAACACACAGCACTTGGTTAAGCAAGTATTCACTTACTGAAAAAGTTACCAATCTTGTGGCCTTGGACTCATTTTAAAATACCACAACTCACTGTTCACATGCAATATGCATGCTTCCTACTTATGAGAACTTGTTCTTACATTTACTGAAAGGTATTTTAATCATACTTTAATATTACTTAATTATATATTGATCACTTTACATTTGGTACAGTTTTCAGACAAGTTACAATTTTATGCCTTTATTCTTTTCTATTCTTATTTGGTAAAGTCTAGGTTATAATTGCCTGCAGCTGTCCCACTGTGGTGTCTGATCTCATCAGATCTTGGAAGCTAAGCAGGGTTGGATCAGATTAGTACTTTAATAGGAGACTGCCTGGGAACACAAGGTGCTGTAGGCTTTGGAGAAGAACCTGGCAACCCACTCTCAAGAAAACAATCTTTCATTGAAAACCCTATGAATAGCAGAGAAGCAGTAACAATACTGTTTTACCTCTTCTATTTAGGATTGCTAGGAGTTGAATACTGACTCGATGACACCTAACAACAACAAGGTTATAATTAAAATACACCAAGAATAAAAATTTGGCATGGGGGAAGGGAGATTGTATACTACTGTATAATATTGACACCCACAAATTGCATCTCCAAGAGCTGGAATTGTAAGAGTTGGAGAGCAGCTACACTTTGAGGTATGTGATGGTGGGAAGACACTGAAGTTTGGGTAGTGAACAGATGGAACCTTATAAAAAATAGAAAATTTGGAGAACAGAATGGAATAAGATGAAAGACCACTTCAGCTGCTGAAGTGTGGAACATGGAGTACATGACTTTAGAGTGCAGAGACTGAGGTGAAAGAAAGAGTGACAGCCTCAGAGAACACACACCGAGTTTCATCTGTGGACAGCTAGAATCTTATAATCAAAAACAAAAAAGAAAAAAACAGAAAACTTAGAGAATGGATTAAAAGAGGAGCTGCAGCATGTGGAACTGAAAGAAGTGACACAACATACAGTGAGGGGTTAGAAAAAAGAAAAAATGAGAGAGAGAAAGTATGGCTAACTCTGGTCTGAGTAGCAAGTAGATCTGCAGTGTAACCAGAAAGGTTTCCTGAAGTCTGCATAATATATTGGCACTTGGAAAGTTCTATCTTCTTCCTGTCATTTGCTTTCATTGCATTAAAAGCAAACCATTTTGAATGGATACTTAGCACGCAAGTTAAGGGTCCAAAGTTCCTGCATTGACCTAGTTCTGGGAACACCCAGCAAGGGTTAGGTTCTGATCCACTGAAGGCTAGCCTCAGTGGTCTAGCTCCTGAGGAAACACTTTGAATCAGAGTCACAGCAAGCTCCATGTGGTAAGAAACTGGTCATAGTTACAGGGGTTATTGCAGGCCACTTACAGTCTGGGAGATCAAGTAGGAAAGCTAAGGACAAGAGCTCCAAGAGGGAGGTAAGATGTGGTTGTAAGTGATTATATCTGGGACCTAAGCTGTGGAAATTCAGATACTCAGAGGATGGAGCATGTGAGGCTTCCACCACAGTGCTGATCTCTATAACCCTGTGGGGATTCCCTGACCCATGAGTAGAGATTTGAAGGTGCTGAGGTCTATGACCAGCAGATTTCTACTTGGTTGTGGTCTTCCACATTTGGTCTCGAGAAGCAGGACAGTCAAAATAGTCATAGATGGTTATGCCCACAAACCACACACTCTGGCTGTAAAGTCACCATCACAAAGGTAAAAAGAGGAAGTCAAATGTGGCCACAAAAGGAAGAGTTAATCCACATATATCAATATCTTTCACTGCTGCCCACATGACTAACTTCCTTAGAGGACTAGAAATCTGTTCTATTTTTAAACATATTTTCTACATTTCATTTGTACTTTTCTTGTATTTTTCTTTATTTCTTTTTTCTTTTTTCTTTCTTTTTTTTTCCTATGGACCCTTTTAAAGTAACATAAATTGGTTTGAACATTTACATATAAGCTTTCATTTTACTTTTATACAATTTTTCAGTTTTCTTTATGTGTTTTATTTCCCTCTTATATCTTCTTCTTTTTAAATGTCTAACTATTTTGTCTTGGTTTTTCCTATCCTGTTTTCTTTGTTGAGACAGGTTTTTGTCCTAGGGCCAAGGCTGGCCTTGGGATTGCCATCTCCCTGGATCACTCTCATGGAGTTGTGGGACTATAGCTATGAGCCACCACACCCAGGTTTTAATATTTAATGTATAATCTTTTTTTTCTTCTACCCTCTCCTGTTCCCTATCTCCAAGTTTTATTATTTCTTTCTTCAATTAGATGACTTTTCTCTTTCTTGCCCCTTCATATTCCTCATCTTTACCCCTGTTAAAATTCTTCCTTGAAGCTGGGTATGGTGGTGCACACTTGTAATCCCAGCAACTTGGGAGGTGGAGGTAGGAAGATCGCAAGTTTGAGACCAGAGGCAGCCTGTGTAATTTAGTGAAACCCTGTTTCAAAAGGTTAAAAAAAATGGGCTGAGGGTGCAGCTCAGTGGTGCAGCACTTGAAAAGCATGCAAATGCAAGGCCCTGGGTTCAAACCCCAGTACCACTAAACAAATAAAAAATAAAAATAAATAAATAAAATAAAATTGTTCTTTGAGGCTGGGGTTTAGCTCATTCCATAGGGTGCTTGTTCCACATGCTCTGAGGACCTTGGTTCAATCCTCAGCACTGCAAAAATGAGAAAAGGACCTGGCAGCCCCTTCCTGAAACAATCAGCTATTAAAAACCCTATGGAGATAGGAATGATGTCAATATAAATGGACTAGAAATCACATGTAATTGTTCTAACAAGATAAAAACAAAGACCACTGTAGGAAAAGTTTCTATCTTAAACAGAACTGGAACCCAATGACATATAGAAAAATACTACTTAGTAAAAGATAGAGAAGACTTAGATGGGAAACTTAGATGGGAAGGGTGGGAGGGGGGAAGCATAGGGAGGGTAACGGGTAACCTATATGAATAATGTTTATCAAAACGCATATATGAAAATGTCACAATGAAAAGCATGTCAAAATGAATCACATTATGATGTACATTAAAATTTTCTAATAAAAAAACCCTATGGAGAGAAGAGAAGCAATGGCAGATACATTGCCTCTTTCATTCTGTTCTACATAAGGTTGCTGTGAGTCAGACTTGACAAGATGACAACTAACAACAACATCAAAATTCTTCATTTTCACTGTCTTTCATTATTGATAGTTTTCCTGACTTTTTCCTTTCTTAATTTTATATTCAGCTGCATCTTCTCTTATCTCTTTCCTTCTTTCTTATTTAACCTTAAGTATACATTTCCCTCCTCTCCTTTTATATTTTTCTTCTTATTTCCTAGTACTAGTCTCTGATACTTTCTTTTTTTCATTCCTTTTTGACCTAGTACCTTCTTATTTCACACAGTATTATCTTTGCTCCATTTTTTTCTCTAATGTTATTGGAGTTGTCATAATAATTGTTTTTAATTAGTTATTCCTATATTTCCAGAACTGGGTCTCTATCTTTGGTGGTTGCTACACCAGTAAATTTTCTTCTCTGTGATTAGGGTTTGGGATTAAATCTGCTGCCTGGAGTGTGGTGGGTGAGTGCTTAGCTACTGAACTACACTTTTAGTCAATTGGAAAGAAACTGCCCCCTAATTCTGCCACAGCCTAGTTACCTCTGAACATTGGCAGACTTTATATTAATCAGCTTTCATAGCTGTAGCAGAAAAAAAATCCAAAACAAACATATGGAGATAAAGGTTTATTGGGAGTTTAGAGTTAGAGGACCAGTCCACAATGGCAGCAAGTTATGGTGGTAGGGCATGCATCAAGGTAGGCAGCCGGTCTTGTGGCATATTCCATAGCATTATGGGCAGTATTCATAGAGTGAACAGGGCCACTGGTGAAGGTAAAAACTCCAAAAGCTCAACTCAGTGACTCATTTCTGTAAGCTAGATCCTACCTACAAAATTTTCCACAGCCTCCACAAACAGCACTATCAGCTGGGGACCAGTTATTAAAGCACATGGTCTTTGGGGGACATTTAATATTCAAACCAAAACACTCTGCCCCTGATTCCCAAAGGTCCATGGCCATCTAATATTGCACAATGCATTCTCTCCACATTTAAGAGTCCCCAAATTCCTGACAGCCTTGACCGTGTTCAAAAGTCCATGTCTAAAGATTCCCCTGAGACTCAAGACAAGCTTATCTGTGAGACCCTGAAAAACAAAACACAAGTTACATACTTCCAACATATAATGGCAAAGAGTAAAGATTACTCCACAACAAGACCAAAAACCAATAACCAATATCCCATTTGTTCAAGTCTGTCATCTGACACATGTGACATCATCTGGTTTCATCTGAGCTCAAACAGGCTTGCATGACTCTGCCTTGCTGGCTTTGTAATTTTCAGTACAAATGGTCATCCTGGGTTCACTTCTCTTCTTGGAGGCAGCTTCCCTCTGCAGATACTTCACTTTGTGGACATCTCCAACCTTCTGGGGTCCCCATTGATTCTTAGGCTCTATCTACAAATCCTCATGCATCAGTCCCTCAGGGGCTCTACAAACCTGTTACACATTACCTGGTCCTCCAGATTACATCCTGAAAGTTTGGTGACAGCCTCCATTACCCCTTAATTCTTGCATTCTGCATGACTAAAAGACTAGAACCACATTGTTGTTGCAAGGAGTTGCTGCTACCTCAAGAGGGAGCTGGATCCTTTGGGACTATGGCTGCAGTGGTGGCCTCCATATGCCTAGGCTGAGAAATAATTTCCTTAGGTGGTCCTTTTTCAGTAGTGTGTCCAGGACACTCTCCTTTTTCAAATGAGTTTGAGGGTTCATATCCTCTAGGATCTTTAGGTGGGAAATATCTGGCCAACTCCTCTCCCCTGAGGCAATTTTTATTAACCCAGGGCAAAGTGCATGGCTTTTCTTTAACTTAGCTTATTTCTTTGCCCAAACTCATCCTGTTCAGTATAACTTTAAAAGTCCCTCACTGCCATGGTTTTGTATCTTTAAACTGCATGTGTTTCAGATCTTTTTGCTGTGATTTTTGATCTATTTCCTCATTGTACATCTGGCTGAATGCAGCAAGTAGCAACCTTGTTGTTGTTGTTAGGTGCCGTCAAGTCGGTATCCGACTCATAGCGACCCTCTGTACAACAGGGGAAACACTATTGTCAGTGCTTCTCTGCTGTTCATAGGGTTTTCAATGGCAGATTGATTTTTGGGAGGGGGTTGCCAGGTCCTTCTCCCAAGCCTACAGCTTCTGGTGTTCCCAGATGCTCTCCTATCCAGGTACTAACCAGGCCCGACCCTGCTTAGCTTCCGAGATCTGAAGGGATCTGATGCCGCAGGGCTACAGCTGCAGGCAAGTTACTCAATAGGACCTCTAAAAGTCAGGAAGGCCTGGAGTGATATACTTCAAACACTGAAAGAAAGCAACTGACAACCTAGATTTCTGTATCCAGCAAAGATATCCTTGATAAATGAAGGAGAAATAAAGATCTTCCAGAATAAACACAAGCTAAAGGGATTTGTGCCCAGTAATCCAGTATTGCTGAAGGTACATAAAGGAATCCTATGCATGGAAGAGAAAGATAAATGCAACCATATGGGGAAGAATAAAGCTCACTAGAAGAGTAGATAAACAAATGAGGATTAGGAAGGAATCAAATATTATGTAAACAACAAAATTCCAGGAATAACTACATACTCTTCAATAATAACTCTGAATATTAATGGTTTTATATAACCAACAAAAAGAAGCAGAAACTTGGATTGAAATTAAAAACAAAATAAAGATCCAGCTCTTTGCTGCCTGAAAGAAAGGCATCTCACTAGCAAAGACAAACACAGCCTGAAAGTGAAAGAATAAAAAAACATACTCCAAGCAAATGGAACCCCAAAGTAAGCAGGAATAGCTAATCTTGTTTCCAAAAAAGTAGACTTCAAACCAAAATTACACAGAAGATAAAAAGATGATCAGTACTTATCAATAAAGGGAACAAGCAATCAAGGAGATTAACAATTGCAAACATATATCCACTGAACATCAGCACATCAAATTAAATAGAACAAACACTCATGACATAAAGGCATAGACAGACCTGAACACAACAGTGGGTTACTTCAATACTCATTGACTTATAGGTCACCTAGAAAAATGTAAACAAAGAAACTTGAGAGTTAGTCTGTTAACACCCAGTATCCTGTTTATAAGATAGTAATAAATTTGCTGATTATTATTTCTCAGAATTTATGTAAACTGGTGAGTTTGATACCGTCCCATAAGTAGGACACTGGGTGTTAACTCTTTAAATGACTATATAGCACAAATGTACTTCAAAGTTATCTACAGAATATCTCATCTGAAAGCTTTAGAATGCACATTCTTCTCAGTAGCCCGTGGAACATTCTCCTTAAATAGACCCCATTTTAGGGCATAAAGCAAGTATTTAAAAATACAAAAAGAAAAAGAAGAAGTGAACTCTTGTATTTTATCAGATCATATTGGAATAAAAGTAGAAATCAGCATCAAGTGTGACTTCAGAAAACATACAAAGATATGGATTTTTAATTATACTGTTTTGAATGATCAATGAGTTATTTAAAATACCAGGTGAGAAATTTTTAAATTTCTAGAAACAAATGAAGATGAAAACACTATATGCCAAAACCCATGGGATACAGTGAGAGAGGATCTGAGACTCTTATAAGCTATAAAAATGCCTATGTTAAGAAATCAGAGAGATATCAAATAAATAACATAATAATATACCTCAACATCTCAGAAAAACAAGAACTACCAAAACTCCAACTTAGAAGAAGGACAAAAACAAAAAAGATAGAGCTGAGGTTAATGGGATGAAGACAAACAAAAACAATGTAAGGACCAATGAAAAAGAGTCATATATAGGACATTTTAAGTGGTATGCAATTTAAATTATTAAAACTTGGTTTTATTTCATTTTCATTTTTCCAAATTTGCAAGATTACAAATTTAGATTACATAAAACAACCTACCTTGACAGCATTAATTCTGCACTAGTTTGCATGACATTGTATAAGGTAATAATTGTAAAAGTGAAGTCAAATAAATATAATGCCTGCTCACAAGATGAAGCACACAGAAGATATGCAAGTCACTAAAAAATACCATAAATCAAAGAACATAATGATAAAGTGATAAGTGCATTTTGGGATTTGCAGGTAAAAGGCCCCTTTTCCTGACAAAATAATCTAACAAAAATTGCATTTTGGGGGATGGTGTTTCCCTGTGTTTTCCAGGCTGGCCTCAAACTCCTGGTTCATATGATCCTCCTTCTCTACCCTCTACAGTAGCTGGATCTACAGATATATAGCACTCTGCCATGCTCTACATCATTTTCTTTGGCACAGGGAAACTTTCCACAGGAGATAGAAACACATATGATGAGAGAAACTGCTTTGACAAGCTTTAGTGAATAAGGAAGTGAATGCCTGATTTCAGGTACAGAGGTAGGGAAGCACTGGCCTCAGAATTTGAGGAGTGGGTGTAGACTGAATGGTGTTAGAAATAGAAAGAAAAACCTATTGGATAGAGGAACTGAACATATATCACAAAAGAAAGGAAAGGGACAAACACATAAAAGATGCTGATGCAGTTAGGCTGGAGAACTAACTGATAGTAGAGTTCACTAATAGACATTGCACTGCTTTTTCCCTTAGGGCAAAACACTTGAAAGAGACAAAATAGAGGCTCTAAGGCTACTGAAAGGGCTGGGATTTAGCTCAGTTGGTAGAGTGCTGTGCTGCAGTATCTGAGATCCTGAGTTCAATTCCTAGCACCGCAAAATGGGAGAAGGGCCTGGCAATCCACTTCCAAGGCAATCCTGAAAAACAGCCAGCCATTGAAAACCCTATGAGGGTTGCTATGAGTCGGATACCAACTCGAGGGCACCTAACAACAACAACAAGGCTACTGAAAAAAATTGTTTTTGTTATTCAAATTATAGATATGACCTGAGTCTTTAAAACTGAAATTTGGTTACACTTTTATTTTGTGTGCCCATGAAGATTTTTATAATTTCATCAGAAATTGAAATAAACTTGATATTCATAGACATAAAAGGTAAATGGTCTTGTTCTCCATTCCAGTCTGTGCTTCTAACTGACCCTAAACAACTTAGTTGATTGATACTGTATAAAAATATGCCCAATAGCACAAATTCTCTGGTAAAGAGGAAGGTGGGTAGATCTATGGTAGGGAATAAAAAGCATGGAGATCTTTGTAGAAAATGTAAGATCTGTAACTATGGAACTGCTAGAAACAGAAATGGACCAATGAGATTACTTTGAACTAAAAACCTTTTGCACAGCAAAGGAATTGATACAAAATGAAGAAACAACCTACAGATTTGGGGGTTTATAATGCAATTTATGTATCTGATATGGGGCTAATATTCAGAATGTATAAGAACTTAAAAAAACTGAATACCAAAAAAGTAAAAAGGTTTGCAAGTGGCCAAAAGACCTAAATGAATATTTCTCAAAGGAAGTCATACAAATAGAAAGTACATGAAAAAATGCTCAAAATTCCTAATCATCAGAGGAACACAATTCAAATCCACAATAAAATTGTTAGAATGGCTGTAAGTATGTGGAAAAAAGAGAATCCTTCGACAGTGGCATACCATTGGTGGGGATGTAAATTAGTACAGCCATTATGTTAAATTTTATGGAGGTTCTTCAAAAAGTTAAAAATAGAACTACCATACAATCCAGCAATCCCCACTAATGAGAATATAGAAAAAAGAAGTGAAATCATTGTGCCAAGAGGCATCTGCACTCTGATGTTTGTTACAACACTGTTTATAACAGCCAAGAAATGGAATTGAATCTAGGGTCCCTCAACTGATATATGGATACACAAAATGTGGTATGTATGTTCAATGGAATACTATTTGGCAATAAAAGGAAGGAATTTTGTCATTTGTGATAACATGGATAGAATTGGAGGTCATTATGTTTAATGACATAAATTAGGCACACCTCAGACAAGCACGAGATGATGTCACTCACCTGTGGCCTGGTTAATGAAGCCACTGTGTACTGATACATATACCTACTGAGCAGGGGAGTAGCCTATGCATTCGACAGATGTACAGAGAAAACATTTCCCCTCACAGTATTTATATCTATTATATGGCCTGAGGAGTCATCTGGTTGGGATCTGAATTATCTCACATTCATAGCAGGTTTAGTCCCACTTTGAGTCATTTTCTGGCCCCTGATTCTCTATTGCTATTTTCAGTAAAAATTCTCATGGTTAGTGATTTGTGGTGCATTCCATTGCTCTTCTCTGAAGAAGTCAGCTGGTCCACTGGGCTAGAAATCTAGAGGAACAACTTTTAGCTATTATTGTGGGTGTGATTCATACTTTTATGACATTTAAAGAATAGAATCTGAGCTCTGTCTAGGATATTGTATACTATTTTGAACTGGATTATGGTGACTGCTAGACAAAATTTTGAATTCAAGTATCCAATTGCATAAGCTTTTGTCCAAGGTGATTCTCTGAGCATGAAGTAACCCTGCTAACATCTTGGTTGCCTGTGTTTCCTCTCACATTCTGCAATAATCCTACTAGTTCACTCACATCATTGAGGAATCATCACTTATTTTATCCACTCTCCACAGGACTGGGGATTTCTTCCCCAAAATGCAGCCCCTAATGCCTGGCACAGTACCCGGCACAAGCAGGCACTCAAATGTTTGTTGAATGAGTATCAATATACTCTATTCAAATGGCTTAAGGATATTTAGCCATAAATAATGATTTAATACTTACTCTCCAAATCTCTTATTCTAGTCAAATAAGGCGGTAATTTGAAGTGCCTCAACAACTAAAATAGAAAGGAGTTTCAATTTTGCTACTGATACTCCAACTTCCTTCATCTGTAAAATGTACTTGTAAAGATATTTGTTGCAGCCAGGTGTGGTGGCACATGCCTGTAATCCCAGTGATTCAGGAGGCGGAGGCAGGAGGGTCGAAAGTTTGAGACCAGAGGCAGTTGGCATAACTTAGTGAGACCCTGTCTCAAAAAGTAAAAAAGTGGTTCAGCACTTGCAAAGCATGCAAGTGCAAGGCCCTGGTTTCAAACTTATTAACAGCTCTGTCCTACCCAACCCCAAACCTAGTCCCTGCCTCCCACCCACCATACCTGCCATATAGACAAAGGAAAAGCAGGATAGTGGTGCCATTCCCAGTTGGAGCTTGTCTGTTCCTCTGGAAAGGTACTAGTGTGGTCTGAATTTCAACTGCTCAGCCTTCCAGGAATACTCCACTCTCTGGATGACCTTAACCAAGAAGCAGAGATGGAAACTATGCACTAGATATTCTCCTTCCGCTCTATAGGTGCACTCAATAAAAAGTATATCTGTTTCCATGCCCCATTCCTTTAAGATTAAACAGCATTAGATTGAATCCCTTAACAGAAAAGAATTAAGAGAAGGTAGTATCTATTTCCTGAAAACCGGCTTTTGAAATGTTTTGCTGTTTTTTCTTCCTTTTTTGTTCCTCTTTCTCTCATAGAAGACTAAAAAGAATAAGTGTGGCTAATTGGGCATGTCCTTTACAGTACTGATTCCCTCCAGATGTATTGCTAAAATGGTAGGGCAGGAAGGAATATATATAAAGTGCCTAGGACACTTCTTTTCTCTCCACTATGGTAATCCTTCAGAATATCATCAAAAATGCAGTGGGTAGTGTAAATTTATGACTTATAACTGAATCCAGGCATGGTGGCACACCCCTGTAATACCAGCGACTCAGGAGGCAGATGCAGAAGGACTGACTGCAAGTTCAGGGGCAGATGCAGCCTGTGTAACTTGAGGCTCTGCCTGAAGATGAAAAAACAAATTCAAAGAAGGGGCTGGGAGTAGAGCACTTGCAAAGTATGCACAAGGTGCAGGGTTCAAATCCCTAGTACCACCAAGATAAAAATAAAAAATAAAAAGGTCTGAAAAGACTGCCTTCATACAGTTATGTGCGATCAGGCATTTTAGAAAAAAATGAGACAACAGTGGTAGCAGATAAAAAGCAAAATTGTTTATTGTGAAATTGATCACTCAGTTGAGTAATATCACACAGCAATGCCAAGTAGTCTTCAATGTGAGAAAATCATATTTTTATTAAAAATTTTCTCAAGTAGTTCAACAAATTCACTTGGTAATTCAGAACAATAGCTGTGGTCCTAGTTGTCAGAAATAATAGATTCAGAGGGATGTGTGCTACTGTGTAAGTGTATACTTAAACTATCAAGGCAGGCCTTAAGACAGGAGTTAGAAACATAAAGATGTTGTAGTTGATCCTCATATCTTGGGGAAGTGGCAATTTTTTTTTCTGGGCATAAGCCTGGCATTCAATGTATATATTCCTAATATGCACTTTGGGAAATAGTCCACATCAAAGGTTGTCATCTCTTCAAAGGGACATCAACTGCTGCCCACGCTGGGGAGTCCCGGGAGACATAGCCAGGCTGTTACTGGGCCTGGGCAGCAGAGGAGGCAGCTGTAACCACAAGGTCTTCCTCTTCAGCAGCGCTGCTCTTCTCGGCCACAGGAACAGAAGCAGGGGTTTCAGCATGCCCCTTTCAGATGGTCTTGCTCTCTCCTCCCTGGGGCTTTTTGCCCTGGATGTCAGGTGCCTGCTTCGGGGAGCAGCCAGGGTTGTTGGAAAAATGAGATCCACAGGTGGCAGGGAACCTCTGCAGCAGATGACCTACTTCATGCCCACTCTCTTTGTTCTCTGCCTCCAGCTTCTCAGAGTTTACTGGTGAGCGTTGTGGAGCAGGAGCTGTGCCTCTGCCCCTCGGATGGCTCAGCAAGTAACTAGGGCAGGGCCTCTGGTGTGGCCCACCCTCCCGCTCTGTGGCCTGGACTCGCAGGTCACTGGTGGGAGGAAGGAGCAATGGGTAGTGAGCCAGAACCTGGGCAGTACAGAAGGGTGAGAAGCACCATAGCCCTTGGTCTTGAGGTCCCCTGGGAAGGCAGAACTGAGGGCCCTGGGCCATGGTGACGCATTCATTGAAGATTTTGATGCTTTCCTTGTCATCATCCTCATGGTGCTCGTGGTCCCACGTGTCTTGTTGTGTCAGCACATGGGGGTTCTTGTGGAAACCCCGGCGGAAGTGGGGGCGGTTAGCTGCGTAGCAGCTGCCCTGTACTGGAGCTCCTGCGGGTCCCGTCACGTTAGCAGCCTTCGTGCCCGGCTCACCTTGCACCACATTGAATTTGACTATCTCACCATCACCCACACTGTGTTGGTACTTGTGAGGGTTGTTCCGGGTGATGGCTGTCTGATGAACGAACACATCTTCCTGAGTATCACGCCTGCTGATGAAACTGTATCCATTCTTCACATTAAACCACTTGACTGAGCCCCGTACTCTGCTGGTGATGACCTTCTGGGGCACCTTTTCCTTGGCATCCACAGCTGCAGTGGCAGTGAGGATCTCGTCCCCACAGAGGTTGCATGCAACTGGGTCCCAAGGAGGTTCTCTGCTTTCCAAGGATATGAGTTGTTTTTGCACAGCTTGCTGGGAGGCAGAGTCAGCCACTTCAGTGGTTTTGACCTCTCCAACTTCATTCATGAGGCTGTCCTTGTGAATCAGAGAGAAATTTGACCTTCAGGGATGGGAGTGGCGGTATTGAGGCATGGGAAGGCCAAGGTCAAGAACATTCTGACTTCACTGAGACTGAGGGGAGGCCTTTAATGTAACCCAGGGAAACAGGATGCGGAGGCGTGGCTGCTGAAGTGACGTCTCAATGGGTGATCCCGGAATGGGCTTGGGCATACTTTAGTGAGACCCTGGGGTGGGGGGAGGGTTATGCGGACAGGTAGGGCCCATGCCCTTCTACCGTTCTCCCTGCCCCAAGTCACAGCCCAGCTTAGTCCCTCAGAGAGAGAGAGAGATAGCACAGTTGACTTTCCCTGGAGTGGCCTCTGTAAAGGCCCTCCTGCTTGATTCAGAGGATGTGAAGAGAAGATGCAACTTCCACCTCCCTAGCATTTTTGTAAGGTTCACAGTCCTATAAGGGCACTCTCTAAATACCGTCTCCAAATAACACTTGTCTTCCAACAGCCATGTGCCCTCCGAATGGATGTGTTAGTTCAGACAAAATAACAAAAGTATGAAATCAAGACCCAAATAGAGAAACCCTTTGTGCTTTGTTTTGTTTGCCTTTAGAGGGACAGGGAAAATTTGCTAGGGCTAGCATACTTCTACTGAGAGGAACTAAACTTGCCCAGGATTATTAAGACTAGCATTAGAGTTGTAAAGCTTTTGCCCCTGGAAAAATATCAATTTTTCATATCAATCAGCACCCTTGTCCCACCACACAATAGCCTTCTGCCTACAGCTGGCTAGAAAATAAGCCCTGCTGTAGATTCATTAACATTTTATTTACCATGCTGGTAGAGTAGAAAATGGGAGAAGGAGGTCTTGGTTTTTAATTTTTATTGTTTAAAAACACTTCCTTAGGCATCACCTCTTGTAGTTTTCACAAGAACTGTGAGGGTGCAGTAGGAACTCACACAACAAATAAGCCAGGGCACAAAGCAAATAAGCAGCCTAACCAAGACCATTCACTCAGTAAGTGCAAAGCCAGGATAATTCCTTGGGCCATCTAACTCTCTGGGTCCTAGTCCATTGCATCCTCCACCATCCCTTGAATCACTCCTTTGATGTTGCTGACAATTCTTTCATGTCCAGTTAGCTCTCATAGTTGCTTCACAAATTTGCCGTTCTTATTCCCATCTCTGTGCCTGAGTTCATTTTTTGCCATTTTCCTCCACTGTTTTTAAATGCCACCTGGCTTTCTCCTTCCAGTGGTTTAATATTTTCCCACTTGTTTTTCTAATGCACCAGTCCACCTTGATCTATTTCTTCCCAGAAGCCTAGGTGCACTTACATCTCAAAGATTAATGACTTGCTAATTTTTCCTGTACTCATTTCCTATGTGTAAGGTTTTCTGTTTCACTATTATACTCCACTAGATTCTAACCTCACTAAAGCTCGCAAAAGAGAAAACATTTTGAGTTTATTTTCTCAATTTCCTCTTTGACAACCATAGTGCCTGAAACAGTGCTGGCTGGATAAAGGACCACCATGTGGTTGCCTCACAAAACTTACCTTAAATTTCAACTGTTAATTTATATTATATTAATGTTACATGTGCTTGTGGATTAAATCTGTGCATTTTTATTCCATGGGAAGTGAATACATCCTTGTCTTATATTTCTTACAGTTCCTAGCATGGACCAGACACAAAGAGGACACTAACTAGATTTTATAAGGTGGGCTAAAGATGTCTTACCTGAAACACTGATTGCTTTCATGACATAAAGGAAAATGCTTTGAAACCATCATGAAGTACCAAAAACTTTCTTAATGGCTTTACTCTAAGCAGGAATAAAGGCATTGTTAAAAATAATTTTAATACAATATGAATTGACAGTTCAAGTTTAAAGTAAATTTTGCTGAGGCCACCACATTACTTTTATTGAAAGCATCAGATTCGGTTTCGCTGTTTCCTTTTGTACTTCTATCACTGTATCCTGTGAAGCATATTGTTATTATAAGTTAAGAGCTGTCAACAAAATAAGGATTAACCTGGTTTTAAAGTATACTCTCTGATACATATGCTTATTGTTTAAAATGTGAAATCCTTGCCTATAGCTTCCACCACAAAATAGTTCTGAATCTAAAGTGGCAGTTTCCATTCAGGTCCATTATAAAAGATGATATTGCTAGATGCTATTGAGTTGGATTCAATACATAGTGACAGTATGTAAAACAGAATGAAAGAGGCACTATATATGATAGTGCTTCTCTGCTCTCCATAGAGTTTTCAATAGGTGATTGTTTTCAAAGATGTGGCTACTGGATCATTCTCCCATTTTTGTGGTGCTGAGATTGAACCCGGGGCCTCAGAGGATGTGGAGAAAGTACTCAACAAAGTGAGCAAAACCCCAGCCCCATAAAACGTGATAGCTTTATCTAATGTAAACAGTAAAAAAGATGGCAGCCTTATAATTAGAGGGAAATGCCCCAGATCTTTTTTTTATTGATTCACAGGGAGCTCCCATGTGAAAGAAAATTGGACTTGATGGAAAGGTGAACCTTACTCGTCTTGCTCCTTCTAGAACCATGCCATTAATCTCAGTGTCTCTAAAGTGCTGATAACTATCCAAGGAAACACATATAAAATATAGTGCATGCATAAAAGGAATCTAGAAAGTGGCACTGAAAATACCCACTCTTGCCCCACACCTTGCAGATCACACAGTGAAAAAAAAAGGGTGATTCAAGATGCCATAAATTCAATAAGTGGTTCAAATATCATCAGTATTGAAATATTCCGTGCACACTCCACTGAGGCTTAAAAGACTTGACATAACTAGGAATCCTAAATTAATAGGATGGAGTTTCACTCCTATGTCAGCCAAATATTGCCTGTTCAACATTGGGTGAATTTCCTTATTTTTCTAAGATGTCGTCTTTTCTTCTCATGTGTAAAAAGGACATATCAATAATACTTCATAGAGTTGTGGTAGCAATTATGTAGAATCTTTATGTGAAAAATATATAATCCAAAAGCCATGTCAATTTTGCCATTAATTTAATGGATCAACTTTTCTGGGCCATAGTACCAATAGATGGTTAAAGATTACTATGGAAGTTTCTGTGGGGATATTTTAAGATGAGAATAACTATGAAATCCATTGTCTTTGAGAAAAGCAGATTGCCCTCCATAATGTGAATGGGCCTCTCCAACCAGTTGATTGCCTGGGTAGAGTAAAAGACTGACCATACTTTAGTAAGAGAGAATTCTTCAGCAGAAAACTTTCATCAGGCTTGAATTGCAACATTAACTCTCCTTTGGCTCTCCAGCCTTATAGCTTTCAGACTTGAACTGTAACAATGGCTTTCCCTTAGCACCCCAGACTGCCATTCTACCATGCAGATCCCAGCAGAATCTATAGTCACCAGCATACATAATTGTGTGAATGAATTCCTCAAATACAGGGTTATATATTGATTAGTCCTGTTTCTCTTGAGAACCCAAATACAGATTTTAGCATGAAGACTGTTCTAGAGAACAGAATATTAATGGTAAGCTTTCTGAATTCTTTCTGTCCTTTTTGAAGTTGGCTCTTAATTTTATTATATTTGAAGACACAAAGGATGCTATTTCCAGTAGTAAAGAGAGCACTGATAGTCCATGGCATGAGTTGTTAACAGAGATGCCCAGAATACCACCACCAGATACTCTTAATCAAACATGTACACGAGTTAAGGAGCTGGGTGGGTGTTGTGGGTTCTAAGGAAGATAGAAGTTACCACAACATGGCAGATCCCTGGAGCCCCTCTGGCCTTCCTGGAGGACCCAACTCTATTCCTCAGGACAGTTGGTGTTTCCACCCCCTCCAGGTGCCTCAGTCCTCCCCCATCCCATTGAGTGAGCCAAGATGGTGCTGACTAGCTCAGGCTTCTTTGAGGTCTGATTGGCTGAGCTACATCTACCTCCTTTATTGGTCAAACCCTTGCCCTTGTGCCATCCACCGCCCTTCCCTGATTGGCCAGCTGTCATTCCTTGACAGTTGGATGACAGTTGGCCTAAGGGAATAAAAGCCCCAAACCCCTGAGCCTAACAGCTAATTCAACTTCCACTCAGAATCTGCTCACTTGTTTTCTGGCCCCATAAGGACCAGAGGCCTGCATCTGCCTGATCCACCTAGCCTTTACTCTACCCATCATCTACCTTAAGGCTTCCTTCAACCTGCTTCCATCCTTGCCTTCACCTGCCTGCCTGTGCCCACTGGATCTCCTTCTCCTCCTTCTTCTCTTCACCATTTCTACACCAATGGATCCAGTGCTTCAAGAGGCAAACCTTTGAGAGTCAAGATCAGGGTCTCTGAAGTGGCAAAGACTCCAGGACCAGACAAATAACGACACCCAGGAGTCCCTGCCCCAGTGGCAGGGATAACAGCTGAGCGTCCTCCTTCCCTGTCTCTCCTCTCCATACCAACCACCCATCCCTTTCCCTTGTAAATAACTCTGCCTTGTTTCACCACTCCTGAGCATGATGCTCTGTTCCCCAGCCTGAATTCTTTGCAGGGTGCAGTGTTGGGGCACAACACACAATCCAGAGGGTCACAAGTTCAAGTCTAGCTTTCCGCAACAGGTGGCCAGGCATATGATACCCTTGACCTTTTTTTGTGTCAAACTAAGGTGTACAATGTGATTGCCTGGTTGCTCCTAATGTCACTTGATAGTACTGGAGAAGTAAAGGATGAGCTGGGGGATTCAAACGACATGCTTGAGGAGTAGCATATAAATGCTTTGAAATCTTCTATGCCTGCCTTGAAAGAAATCCTTACTTCCTGTATCAACAGAGCTGACAATATGGAGAATTTCTTGCTGTGGGTGACTGAATTATAATACAAATTGAAGTCCCAACATTGAAGGGTATCTACTGTCAAAGTGAAGAACTTTATTGGGAAGGAATGGAATCCTGAAAGTTGTAATGAAGATATGTCGGAACACCTTGAAGAAGCTGGGGATACGGAGCCTCTAAATTCCCATGAACCTTCTTTGCCAGCAGATGCAGCCTCTCCATCTGACTTCTGAGAAGACCGACCTGGCATTGCCTGAGGAACCTATAATATACTGCAGTTCCATTCCACAGAACCAACTCCACCACTCCTCTTTGCTTCTAGACCTACAACTAGACTCAGGTAGAAGCAGGCCCTGAAAGCTGAAGTAAAAAACTATGACCCAGGTTGTCGTTGTTGATGTTAGGTGCCATCGAGTCAGTATCTGACTCATAGCGACGCTCATAGGGTTTTCAATGGCTGAGTGCTTCGGGATTGCCTTGGAAGTGGATTGCCAGGCCCTTCTCCCATTTTTGCGGGGCTGGGAATTGAACTCGGGGCCTCAGAGACTGCAGCGCAGCGCTCTACCCACTGAGCTAAATCCCAGCCCAGGACCCAGGAGAAAATGTGAAATAGTCCAAAAGAACCACTTGATTACTCTATACAAATAGAAATCAAGGGGTCATGTGTGAGGATGGACATTCAGGATGTGGTATAAAAATAGATGGAACATAAAGTTGGATCAGGCCACTTGTATCACTATGAGCCCACTAAGTAGGCATTCTGCATTTAATGTTGCAGCTCAGGGAGTTAAAAAAAGGGTCTAGTGGTTTGGTTGGGTGGCTGGATGAAACATGGACAAAAGCTCACCCACTGTAAATAAGTCAGAATTACCAGACCCTCCTTGGTTCACTATAGGGGAATGGATTCAAAGACCTAGGAAGAGGAATGTTAGAGTGAATTTTTCATTTATGATCTACCCCCACACACTTCAATCCTATGACAATGAGAAACAAATTTGTGAGGGATGTCCTAGCATTCCTGAAGAACTGTATCATTTCTCTTCTCTAAAGAAAAATCATTGCCAGCTGGGCATAGTGGAACATGCCTGTAATCCATGCATCTTGGGAGGCAGAGGCAGGAGGATTGAAAGTTCGAGACCAGAGACAGTCTGCATAACTTAGTGAGACCATATCTCAAAAAAGTAAAAGATAAATGGGCTTGGGGTGCAGCTTAGTTGTCCAATACTTGCAAAGCATGCAAGCATGAGGCCCTGGGTTCAACCCCCAGAACCTCAAAAAAAAAAAAAAAAAGAAAAGAAAAGAAAAGAAAAACCACTGCCTCTGAATTGGCGGATCTAAATTTGATAGGGGTGATTGGATCCCGGGGTGTAAAAGGTCAAATGGCAGTGCTCAGTGGACAAAGTCATGGCAGGTGTGGTTACCACACTGGATATCAGCATGAAAGCAACAAGTAAAATTAGTCTGACTCTGGAGACCTAAGGAATTGGGCTAACTGATCACAGTGATTATAGAATCAACATGAATAGGAAGCCTATGAAGTTACTACTTTATCTGTATAACCAGAACATCTATAGGTCAAGAAAACAAAAATCTTGAACCAGACAAACAAAAGCAAACAAACAAAAAAAAATCCAAGAGAGTCAAAGTTCTTCTGTCAGTTCCCAGACCAGAACCACTTTTCAGAATTCACAATTTCTTGAATAAAGGGGAGGCAGAGTCCCCTTGAGGATTTTGATATACTGCTAAAATTTTGTATTGTCAATCTACCAGCCTTCTCCCAAAAGTACATTTGGTCTTTTTTCAATGGGAATGTGTATTGGGGAAAGAAAAATGATCAGAACTTTTAGAGGTTATTGTATACTGACTCTGATCTGACACTTACTTCAGGAGACACAAATCATCTCTGTAATACACCAGTCAGAGTAGGGGCCTGAAGAGGTCAGGCAATCAATGGAGTCTTCGCTAAAATCCAGATGTGGTTTTGTTACTTGAAGAAATGAGCACTCCTCCTGGTACCTTGCACTCAGCTATTGGTTTATCTTTAAGCATAGGCCAACAATTGTCATTCCACATCAGCTATCCATCATGAGGTGGATGTTATCAAACCATAAAGCCATAAAGTTGGGCTAGCACATCATCATTTCTTCATCACATCGACTCTGAAGGGATATGAAGAAGTGCCTTCATGAAGAAATGGTTCAAATGACCATAGTCCTGGTTCTTTCTACAGTACTTTCTTTTAGTCTGCACCACTGGGGAGCTTCTTATGATCAGGTGACATAAGAAGAGAAAATGCAGACTGGGTGTACAAATGGTTCCATGGGTTATGCATGGATCATCTGAAAGTGGACAACTTCAGTACTACCAGCCCCTCCTTGAGACATCCCTGAAGAGGGGTGACAAAAGGAAAGCCTCACTGTTGGCAGAACTTCAAGCAGTGTGCGTGGTTCTTCTTTTTGCTTAGAAGGACAAATGGCCACACATGTCATTATATACTAAACCATGGGCTGTGGCTAACAGTTGTTCAAGAACTTGGAAGGGATACAATTGTAAAACTGATAACAAAAAAGACTGGAAGACTGGGAAAATAGGTATATGGTTAGATCTCTCTGAATGAGTGAGGAAATGTGAAGATATTTTTGTCCCATATGAATGCTCACTAAAGGATGCCTCCTCAGGGAGGATTTGGTAATCAAGTGGATAGGGCAAACTGTTCTGTGGATATCAATCAGCCTCTTTCCCCAGTCACCCTTGTCATCTCCCTATGAGATCATGAACAAAGGGACCATGGTGGCAGGGAAGGAGGTTATGCATGAGTTTATCAACATGGGCCTCCATTCACCAAAGCTGACTTTGCTATAGCCATGGATGAATGCCTAGTTAGGAGCAGAGACCACTGCAGAGTCCCCATTGTGGCACCATTCTAATCAGTCAAGCTACATGGTGGCAGATTGCTTAGATTGGACCACTTCCATCCATCATGGCAGGGGATATGTCAGATTTTTTTGTTTTGTTTTGTTTTGCTTTTTTTGTTCTGTTCTGTTCTATTTTGCTTTTGGTTTGGGTTTTTTGAGACAGGGGCTCAATGGCAAAAGTCTGGCCTTGGATTTGCAATCCTCCTGCCTCTGCCTGCCAAGTGCTGAAATTACAAGCATGCACCATCATGCCTGACAAGGAAAGTGTTTTGCTCTTACTTATATAGTACTTTTACAGACCCTCACTCTGGATATGGATTTGCCTTACCTGTACATGGTGCTTCTTCCTACACTACCATCTATGGCAATGCAGAATGCCTTCTCCACTACCATTGTATTCCTTATAGAATTGCTTCTAATCAAGTATCTCACTTCCCAGCCAAGGAAGTGTAGCAATGGGCTCATGTTCATGGAGTTCACTGGTCTTGTCATGTTCCTCACCACGCTGAAGGAGCTGGTTTGATAAAACAGTAGAATAGCCTTTTAAAGTCTCAGTTACAGCAACAATTTGTTGGTGATATTTTTCATGTCTGGTGCAATGTTCTCCAGGAGACTGTCTGTGCTCTAATTCCATGACAAGTGGCTCTAATTCAGTGTAGTTCTGTTTCTCTCATCATTATGATTTTCAGGTCTAGGAATCAAAGTGCGGAAATGGGAGTGGCTGCACTTACTATTGTCCCTAGTGTCTCACTAGCACAAGAGTTGCTTCCTGTCCCTAAGACTTTATAGTCTGCTAGCCTAGAGAACTTCCTCAATGCTAGAGGAATGTTTCCAGTGAATGTCACAATGATTCATTGAACTGAAAGTTAGCACTGGCACCTGGCCACTTTGGGCTCCTTGTGCCCCTCAATCAAGAGACAAAGAAAAGAATTGCTATACTTACTGGGATTCTTTATGCTGATGAATGAGGGGAAACAAGTGCCACTGCACATTAGAGATATGGCAGAGTACGTGAGGAACAACAGGAAGCCCCTTGGGCAATACCACACTTTGTGATTAAAGTCAGTGGGAAACTACAACAACCCAATTCAGTCAGAACCTTCAGGAAAGAAGAGTAGAGACATACTACTGGACAAAGAACCATGGCCAGTTGAGGGAAAGTGGTGTGCAGAATGGATAGTGGAAGAACATAGTTGTAAATACAAGTGATGATCACTTGACCAGTTATAGAAATTTGTCATGAATAATACTTCACCATTTTCTCATGAAAGTGTGTGTGAATATATTACAATAAATTTATTTTCTTTCCAATCATATCCCTTTACCTTATGGCATAAATTTATTTGTCCCAATAGCATATTATTTAAGTATTAGGTTTTAAAATTTATGATGAGAAGGGCATTATTGTTATCTACAGAAACTCCACTGTATAATAAATAGCACAATAAGACTTTTTTCCCTTGTCTAACTGTAAGTAAGTAATTAAGATTGGCCAACCTTTCTCCCAACTTTCCTTTCCCCTACTCACTATAGTCTCTTGATTACCACTGTTATAATATCCACTTCTGTGAGGTAAGCTTCTCTGATCCTATACATGAATGGGATAATGCACTAATTGTCTTTCTGTGTCTGATTTATTTATTTATGTCTAGTTCCATCCATGCTGTCCCAAATCATAGGATTTCACTTCTTATGGCTGAATAGTATACCAGGTGTACTCATGTATTCATGCCACATTTCCTTTATGTATTCATCAATTGTTGGAAACTAAGTTTGGTCCTATTTCTTGCATATTGTGAATAGTAGTCCAATGAACATGAAAGTGTATATGTATATTTGACATGCTGGTTCTGTTTTCCTTGTGTAATTCCACAGTAGTGTTATTGATGAATCACATAGTACTTCTATTTCCTTTTTTTTTTACAGTGCTTGGAGTTGAACATGCTGGGAAACTGCTCTGTCAAAAAGCTGCATCCCCAGCCTTATTTCTAATTTGTTGAAGAAACCTCCATACTGTTTTCCATAATGGCTTTACTTTAATTTCCATCAGAAAAAAAAATTTACAAGGTTTCCCTTTCCTCCACACTTTTGTCTTACTTGGTATCTTTAGTCTATGCCATAATAGCCCTTCCTACAAGGATGAGGTAACATCTCATTGTGGTTTTGATTTGCATGTCCTCGATGATTTGTAATGCTGAGTTTTCTTTCATATAACTGTTGGCCACTTATATTTTCTTTTCAGATGGTTATTTCTATTGCTCATTTTTAAAATTTTTATTTTACTTTTTTATATTTCATTTTATTTATAAATGTTGGTGGGGTACAAAGTAATACGTCATTTGCTATAAGCATCATGCAACTACTTAAGCATATTTGCTCACACATTCATCATCTCACATATTTTACAGAATAGTAAAAACTAAAGAAAAATTAAAAATTTGATTAATATGTAATGAAAATCATGCACAATCATGGGTTATATTCTCATTGAGTTTTTCCTTTCCCCTTCTTTTCATGTGTTCATACAGTTGTATCTTATATTTTGAGATTTTCCTCTAGATCTTTGCCCCTCTACATTATTTCCCCTCCCCTCCTCACCTTCACCAACTTCTGCTCCCACCTGCTGATCTCCTCCCCCATTCTTTCTGATCTTCTCATCTTTTTTGTTCTCAGATAGGTATGATTGTTCATTTTTATATGTCTAAATATGTATAAATTGTTTTCTTCCTTTAAGTTAGATTTAGCTTCCAGATATGAGTGAGAACATGGTATTTCTCTTTGAGTCTGGGTTAATTCACTTAAAGTGATGTTCTCTAGTTCCATCCATTTTGCTGAAAATGACACAATTTCAATCTTCTTTCCATTGTGTATGTATACCACAATTTAACAATCCACTCTTCTGTTGATGGACATCTTAGTTGATTCCATACCCTTGAAATTGTGAAGAGTGCTGCATTGAATATGGAAGTGCAGGTATCCCTGCAGTATGATGACTTTTCTTCCTTTGGGTATATTCCCAGGAGTGGTATACCTGCATCATATGACAGTTCTATTCTTAGTTTTCTAAGGTAGATGGAGGTCTTTTGTTGTTGTTAGCTTCTGTCAAGTCAGGTCCAACACATAATGACCCTATGTACAACAGAACAACACACTCCATGACACTGTGCCGTGTGTGGCACTATGTCAGTGCTTTTCTGCTTATTCATAGGGTTTTCAATGCCTGATTGTTTCAGGAGTGGGCATCCTGGTTCTTCTGCCATTTTGGCATTGCTGGGGATTGAACCCAGGACCACAGAGTGTGCAGAGCAAGAGCTCTACCAAGTGATCACTGTTTAGTTAGTTTATTTAAAAAGTAGGGAAAGAAAAAATATTGACCACATAGAAATAGAAAGTAGGATAGAGATCACTAAAGACTAAGAATGGAAAGGAGAAAAATTAAAATAAATTGTTGTTGAGCACAGTGTTGCATGCCAGTAATCCCAGTTAGTTGAGAGGCTGAGTCAGGGGGATTGTATATTTGAGGACACAGGTAGCCTGCATAACTTGGTGAAATTGTCTCAAAATTAAAATGAGTTAGGAGTGCAGCCCACACTGGGAGAGCACTTGAAAAGTATGTGCACAGCCCTGGGTTCAACTCCACGCACCAGAATATATATATATATATATATATATATATATATATATATATATATGTATATATATTTTTTCATGGCTAGGTGGAGGATAGATCTTTTGTTCTTCTTTAGGAGTTCCTTGAATATTCTTGGCTGTTTACTATATAATTTAAAGCTCATAGTGCTTGCCAATTTCTATCAAAATCTACTGGATTGTGATTAGATTGATGCTGAATTTATATTTTATTTTATAGAAATGTGGCATCTTGCTATATTGTTTTCTAACATAAATATGTGATATATCTTCTTTTATTAAAATCTCAATATATATCAGTAAATTTTATGAATAATAAATATAAACCAAATATATGTTCTTGTTAGGTGGCATTGAGTCAAGTCCAACAGAGTGCAATATTTGCAGGGTTTTCAA
>VMDO01024228.1:0-30135 GCA_007922755.1 Pedetes capensis
TTCAGGCCTGGTTAGTACTTGGATGGGAGACCACCTGGGAACACCAGGTGCTATAGGTTTGGGAGAAGGACCCGGCAACTCCCTCCCAAAAATCAATCCACCAATGAAAACCCTATGAACAACAGAGAAGCACTGACAATATTGTTTCCCCTGTTGTACACAGGGTCATTATGAGTCAGATACTGACTTGACGACACCTAACAACAACAACAGAATACATTCTTAGGAAAAAAGTTTAAAGGAGAAAAAAAATAATAAATCCAGCTAAACATGTTCTAGATGAGTAGAGGCAATTGTTTCTTATTAGGGCATGTTAGTGAACTATAGGATTTTGTGTCATGCAAGGTGTGGGGGAGAGAAGGTAGGATAAGGGACCTCTGTCAAGGTACAAGCAAGAGAAGTAGTGGTTGCTCAGAAAGAGGAAGGGTGTTTGATACAAGTACAAGTGGGGAAAAAGGAAAAAGAGAAGTGACAATATTATTTCCTAATATTTATCATCACTGACAAATAATCACCAACATCTCTAAGTCCCAAACAGTCATTTGGCATTTTCTGCCCAGGCCTGAATCTCTAAATCTAGTCTCTGAGAATTTTTAATTTGAAATATCAGAAGTCCCATCAGATCTGTAGGAGTAAAAAGAAAGCAAGAATAATTCTAACAGTTCATTTTTCCAGTAAGTGCTCAGAATATTTAAAATAATTTTAATAATAATATAAATAATTTTTGAGGCTATATGCTTTAAGTATTAATTTTCCTGGCAGAGGCCACACTTATAACTCATTCTAATGTTTGAGAACAGCTTAACCAGCCTCAAAAATTATATAAATTATCATTAACAATGAAAAGTTTTAAAAGAGTAAAACACATCTGATCTCTCATGTGTTATACAGATGCATTACTATGATGATGTAAATTTATCGATTTTTTATTTAAACTTTATAAATGACAAGGTTTTGCTTCTAAGGACTGACTCAGTAAACCTGAAATATAAGTCTAGAGGTGAACAGAAGGGTGGGTGAGGGTCACTTGATGTTACTGACCCAGGTAGTACCATGTTGGGACCTTCTTTTTTTATTTTTTTAAAGATTGTGTACTTTTTCAAAGAATTATTTTTAAAATCTCAAAATTAATATCAATTGGGATTAATTTGCTAGGTGTGCCATAACATTTGTGGAGATGTCGGCAAAGCTTATTCCTTTTTATGCCGTGCTCCTTGGTTTGTGGCTGTCCATTTTCTCCCTGTATATTCACATGATCTTTCCTCTGTTCCCATCTGGGTCCAAATTTCCCTTTCTTATAAGGATAAACCATGTTGCATGAGAACTAATCCTAATTACCAAGTACAATCACAGTCCAAGGTACTGATGATTAGGACTTCCAACATATGAATTTGAGAGGACCCTATTCAGCATCTTTGGGGTATCTTTGGGGCATCTTGTAATCATGGGGACCATGCAAGACTTTTGCAGACCACAAAATGAATGGGAAAGGATGGTAGCGGATAAAACATTGTATGAGCCAGTAAAAGAAGAATGATTTGAGGAGTACTTAAAATACTATACTCACAAACTCAGCTAAATAATACCTAAGCACTTGAAATTTAATTTCTGACCCTCCCACTGTAACTCCATAATACTTTATTGTTTCCCATCGTTTGTGGTATTCGCTGAGTTAATTGTGTGAAAATCTTTTTGAAAATGCTTTCCTCACCATAAAGACTTAGTATGACTTTTTCCTGCCCTCATTATGATCTTCCACATCCTGATTGTCATTGTTCTGGAATCTTTGCATTCACCACAGCCTGCATGTAATGAAATGGTGGACTCATGTGTCTGTCTCCCTCAACTATCATGAGTTCCACAAAACAGACTCACTTCACTGTCTTAGTATCAGGATATACTGTGCAAATGCCTTGACACCTAGAATATGTTAAACCAATTTTGAACTCCCCAGGAAAATAAAAATAAAATAGAGATTCTCCACTTCTTAAATTCTTCCTTAAACATTTGGACACTACCAATAAATACCAAACAGAACATAGGAAATATTTGTTTAAATGTGGAAATGAAATCACTTTTATGGAAACAAAAGAAAAGCCATGTAATGAGATATTTTACAGGTTTATGAGAAAAATACAAAAGAGTAAAATTTAAACCATTAGAGAATTCTCGTTTAGTAGTGTTTGTAGAATGCTTTGAAGATGCAGAATGATGCATGGGCATTTTTAAAACCTTGACAAAAATGAAAAGGACATTGAATACATAAAACCAGATGGAGTGTGAAAAACATGAAGAAAAGCAAGAAGCCAGAAAGAATGCAGTTTTTCAGAAGTAATTGATATTTTTGTTGTCATCTAGAATGACCAAACCATCAACTTTTATAAAAGAAAAACAAATTTTAAAGTGTCCAAACTGTGAATGCATTTTTATTTTGAAAGAAGTTAATTAGAAGATAAATTTATCAGTATACTTTCTCCTATAAGTAAAAATGGAACATCTTTGTAAACATAGGCAGCACAGAAAAGCTCTGTGTGACTGGAACGCTTCCTAGTTTTGATTGTGTGAGATATGGATTTTGATGAGATGGACGAATCATGTAGGTAGCTTCTTCAAGTGATTTTTTTTTTGGGTGGTGCTGTTTCATTTTTCTACTTCATGGAACTCTGTACAAAATACCTGCCTGCACTAGCACAATTTAATAGGCAGTTCAGCTCCTCTGTTCTCTCTTTATAGTCATACTGCAATTTTTTGAAGTAATAAAAAACTATCTGTTCTAGGAGGTTGGCATAGTTTAAGAGCTTTCAATAAAAATCTGGCTGGCATTAATGTTCTGCTCTCATAGGTATTAGATGTGGGATAATGGGTAAGTCATTTGATTTCTGTAATCCCTACTTTCTTATTTGAAAAATGAGGAAGATTATATCTATTCTTGCTTTCTAATGTAGTTATAATGAAGATCCAGTGAGAAAATACACATAAAATGCTTGGTCATCAAGTGTTACTTACATTATTATTATTATTTATTTAGCAAAACTCATAATTAACTTTTCTCAGATCACCAGCTCCCACCCTTCAGAGTATATCAGTGACAAAAAATGTCTGTTCCCTGCATATATTCTTCAGAGAAACTGGAGCAAGCAAATTCTATTCTTGAGGAGTTTAACTGTACATAAGACAACAAAAGTTTAGAGTTAGAAAAACACACAAGGGTAGCTAATTTTCCTTATGAATTTGTAGATGAGATGACTGAAACCCTGAGATGTTTAATAATTTGCTTAAGATCAGTGTACTCTTATATTTAATTTAGTTTTTACTATGGCTTATGTATGATGCTACTGGAATGAACCACTGGACTATGTTTATATACAGTTCAGAGACTTATATAAATATCTTAGATTAGGGTCAGCAAGCTATGGCCAATGGATGAAATCTGGCCTAACACCTGTGTGTGTGTGTGTGTGTGTGTGTGTGTGTGTGTGTGTGTGTGTGTAAAGCATAAAAATATAAATGTAAATATATATCCAAATATGCAAATACATGTATATTTGGGACATAGCCATATCCATTTAATTCAATGTTGTTAGTGGCTGTCCTTATATTACCATAGCAATTGAATAGTGGCAACAAAATCCCTATGACCCACAGAGCCTAAAATATTTACTCTCTAGTGCTTTAGAGAAGAAGTTGTCTAATCTGCTTAGAATAATTTTTTATATACAATTCTTTGGGATACCTTTTAAAAGTGATCCACTTTTTAGGGCAAAACTTAAATATTTCAGAAGCATATAAAGTAAAATGTGGAAGAAAACTCTTTTCATTCATTTTAGATTCATTTGCTGTCATCTCTGGAGCCCAGGAGGAGTGCCTGCACTGAGTAAGTGGTCATCAATAAATGTTTAGCAAGGGAAGGAAGGAGAGAGCAGTGAGATTGGGAGGGACAGACAGGAACAAGAATACAAAGTGACAGGTAGAAAGGACAAAGTGGTTGAATTCAAGGTCTTAAAGTCATGAAGATGAGAAAAATCCATGAGTTTTCCTATCTTCACTGTATTCTGAAACTCAATACCCATTTCTATTATGGGTATTCTGAACATGATAATAGATTTTATCTTCAATAGCCACTTTTTTTCCCTTTAATTTTAACATTGGAGACATGCAACATAAGAAAAGGACTTGATGAGAGGTGTAATTCCAGAGTACTATATACACATAAAATAAATGCCATGAATACTGAATTTCTTGGCAGAAGTAAAATATTTTATTTCCTTCTTGGTAGAGGAAGAAAGAATGAACTACATGATTTGCTCATAGAAGGAGTCTCCTGGAACAAAGAAGAATAAAAAGATCACATTAAAAACTGACTTTTTCATAAGCAGCAAGAGAAAGCAATGGATACTCCTGGAATACTCTCAATCCTCATTTTCTAAACTACTGTATTCTGGGGTTGGTGGGGACTGGACTATGCCATCTTACCTATGGAAAAATTTCTCTCAGGTCACTGGCATCTGATTGTGTAGGTTTCTGTCACGCTGTTTTAAAGCAGGTTATTTTGCAGAAGTTCTAGCTTTTGAATTCTCATGAGAAATGAGTCATGAGAAAGTAACCATAGGAAATGTTCCTGTTTTCTTATTATATTCCTGTTTATTCTCACTGTGTTTGCTCACTGAGGTAATATTATTTAGAACCTTCAGCTTTTTTTTTTTTTCTTTTTGTTGTTGTTAAGAAGAGTTCATCTAGTCTACTTTGGGTTCTTGGGTGGTGAACTGACTAAATACCTCCCATGGGTAGCAAACATTTGTACTGTAATCTTATTACACAACAACGAATACTTGTTTTTGTTTATTTGTTTATTTGGTTTTTGTCTCCACTGCAATTTATCTCTACCACATCACAACATGATACAGAATAAAGCTGGTGCAAGTGTCAGTGTGTAATGTGAACTTGGAAATGCTTTTTGGCTGTCATCATGAACCATGTCACCACTTTGTCACCTGACTCCTAGGTTTTGTCAACTGCAGCTGGGTGTCTGAGATCATTTCCATCCCTGGGGAATGTGCGGGCTATATCAGCATGAGGCCATTCCACAGACCCTCCCACACAGGCAGTCACTACTGATGGCTGTGGTTTCCTCTGTGTTCATGAGATTAACATAAAGGCCTTCCAAGGAGAGGAGGAGGAAGACTCCAAGAATGCTAGAGAAGGGACCATCCTCTCTAGCTAATTGATTGTAAGGTTAATTTTACAGAATAGAATATACAGTGACCATTTTCCCATGGCTTTTTTTATCTCATCCAATATCTTGAGTGAACATTCTTTATTTTTTCTTTCATAGAAAAAAGGAGAAAAATCCTTTTTTCATCAGACTCCACACTCCGTGTCCCAGCCCCTCACAGAGTGACTATGTATGACAAAACAAATGGCAGAAATCAGGAGGACAAGCAGGGAATGGACCCGTTCCTGAATTTTCCTCTTTCATTCCCTTCCTCTTCCATTTTCCCTGCCAAACAACTTTACTCTGCATGTGCACAAGTTTGCCATTTGGTGTTTAAGGTTAATTTTAACTCTCAAATGTTTCAGCCTTTCATTTGTCAGTGGTTCTGTGACTCCCCTGCCCTCATGATGACTGTCCTAGGTGCAGGGCAAGCAACAGGATTCACTTCCATCTATAATCATAGTGACAGACTATAACAGAAAACATTTAAAAATATTTTATGTATTTGACTAAAACTATTAATGTATATCACAAAACATGACTGAACAAGGATATGTGATAAGGAGGTATGGGGGAAGAAAAGATTCAAAGTTCTAAGGAAGGACCAATAAAATACAATAAAAATGGCCATTTTAGCATTTCCCTTTGTATTTATGAGAAAGCCAGAATAAGCATGCTAGCCTGGAACATCATTCTTTTAGTTTTCTGGCTCAGTTTCTGTTTAATTACATTAAAATTTGTCTGTAAGACCCCCACTGGGGCAGGGAAAACATTCCTTGTACTGGCAGGTGGTCTTTGTGTAAGCACTTTCCAATTGAAAACATATGTTCTGGGGTGTTAGGAGGCTCCTGGTAACTTAGCAGGAACTCATGCCCAGGAATGATTGAATTATATAGGCAAATACATGATAAGCATGCTTAGCCCTCCCTTTCTTCCCAAATATAAATGGAGGCTTTGGGCTTCAGGGAGAAGTTCTCAGTACTAGTCATCTTCATCTCAAAGTTGAAAGTCTTCCTTAACTTCCCTACAACATAGTTCCATTGACAGCCTCTTTCTAATCAAAGTTAATCTAAGAATCCCTTTCTTCTCTCTACAGATCTTTTCTACTAAGAATGATTGGGCTACCAGCAACATGGGATTGATCTTAGAGATAAGATCCCTTCCTCAGACCTCAGATTTCTTCACAGTTAATAAAAGAGAGGAAAGTTATCAAAACAAATGTCTTTCAATGAAAAATTGAATGAAGATCCATTTCCTGTTGAAAGAGGAGGGGGAAAAAGAATCTTTTGGCAAAGATCTTTTTAAAATAAGAAATCTGATGCAGGAAGAGTTATATATAAATGAACATTGGAAAAGAAGTAGGTTAAATGAGTGCAAGAGAGTAATGGTAAAAAATATTTTGATAATATGTTGTTGTTAGGTGCCATCGAGTAGAGTACATTTTGTTAATAAACTTCAGACAACTATTATGTATCTTTCCCTTTCTGAACACATCTTAATGAAGCCCCAGTGTAACTAATCCCCAACACTTTTCTGGTACATTGCTTGGTAAGAAGAGTGAGTTTGCTGTGTGGAATTCGAATTTAATTTTCTTGATGTGTAAAAGCTATAAAGACATTTCTTCCAGTATCTCAAATTTTAAAAATAATTGAGGAGTGCACAGAGCCAGTGCATAACTGCCCAATAATGGGGAATGTATTACTCCAAGCCCAAAAGTATGTTATAAATGGAACTGTATCTCACAAAGGTTAGATTGATCTTGTTTTAAGCAGCTAGTCATTCAATTAAGATTTGCTGCAACAATCTCCAAGTACTTCCTAAAATACCAATGCTCTAAAATGAAATTTCTTTTGCATGAAACTGCAAACATTTTTTAATTGGCTCAAAGCAAGTAGTATATATTCGTTCTTCCCAAATAACTGATTTTTGAACATTTACAATGAAAAGTGAACATAACCATTTAAAGAGGTAAGTCACATTGCTTAGTAATGAAAACATTGAAACTGAAGCGAGTTCCTCTCATATTCTTTTTAACAAAAATATCTTTCACCATACTTGTATACTGTTGGTTTATGCATGATGTAGCTTATGAATATGGAGTATTATATGCATATATTGGCATTCCTTAGAGCTGTTCAAGTCACCTCAAAAAAAAGAGTGAAGAAAATATTACACCATCCTACAGTTATTACACACTAGTTACAAACTGTGGGAAACAAGCTAATTCCAACTGAAAAAATCATAATCATACTTTGTTTTTTTATAGTGCTTTTCAGACATGACTTCATTATTTATCAGAACATTCTTCTGAGCATAGGTAGCAAGGTTTTTTTCCCTCCAGTTTATAGAGGCATAAACGTGGGCATAAAAAGATTAATTGATTTCTGTTGGGCAAAGAAAATTCATGCTAAAGGAAAGACCAACTTTCTACAAAGGAGTCTAGAGCTTGCTATTTCTCCAGAATGTAGAAACTGCATTATCATTAACCTTTGCAACATGTTCTTAGAGTTTTTGCTACAAGACAAATATTAACCATCTTCATAGTATTGATTTAAGATTTTAGATTTTGCTTTTTTATTGCTGTATGCTTATACATTATGCCCTCATAAAACATAGTCATTGATTGGTAGAATAGCACATTACTCACATGGTAATAGAGAAAAGATGAAAATCAATAATGGTGCTCAAGCTTTAATTCAAAGAGCAAGGATACAGAAAAAGGTTGTCATTACTTGCTGCCAGCAAGTACTATTTAAGACCAGAAAGAAACATAATTAGAGAACCTTCAGAAGCCCATGGTTTGAGGAAAATTGCTAACATAATTATAGTATCCTTACAAAAAATATCTTTAAGAGATTGCTTTACTTACAAAGTTTTTCCTGACTAAATGTATTTTCTCCACTTTGACCTGTCTCATCTCAATTTATGCAATCTCTCCACTTCTTTTACTTACATATTTCTATTATTATTTACTTAGGGATGCTGGGGATAGAATCCAGAGCCTTGAGCATGCTAGCCAAGTACTCTACCACTGAGCTATACCCCAACACCAAAGCAAGAGAGTGTAGGTTTTTGAGACAGGTTCTCACTACATAGTGTAGCCTAACTGACCTGGGACTTACTATGTAGCCCAGGCTGGTTTCAAACCTGAGATCCAGCTATCTGAGCCTCTTGAGTGTTAGGATTACAGTTGTCCATCATGGTGCACAGTCTTGCATTCCCCTTGCATTACCTTTTTAAGTGGACCGTGAGGAAGCATGGGCCTCAGTGCAGACAGACTATACAACAAGATTAAGATTATGCAACAAGATTAAGATGGTGGTCTAAGGGGAGCTCAAGTGTTTGTTTTGGGGTTTTTTGTTTGTTTGTTTATTTGTTTGTTTGTTTGTTTCTGTTATTGTCTTTCTTCCTTTCATTTTTCTTTCTATCTTTGCAGTACTTGGAGGTTGAATCTAGGGTCTTGCACATACACTGCAAGTGCTCAACCACTTGGCTGCACCTCTAGACCATTTTTTATTTTTTATTTTGAGCAGGGTCTTCCTAAATTGCACAGGCTACCTCTGGGTTTAAACTCACAATCCTGAAGTCTCTACTTCTTGAGTCACTGGAATTATAAGTGTGAGTCACTGTGCCTGGCTTGTTTATTAATTATAAAATTATTTATAATTAAAGCAAAAAAAGTGCTTTTTAAAGGATGTCTGCCATATTGTGCTCTCTCAGAGATGTATGGAATTAAGAGCAGTGTCTGGGCTCAAATACTGATTTTGCAACTTCTAGAATGTGTGACCTTAGAAAAATTATTGGGTTTTAGTTTCCTCAATGATAAAACAGGATGAAAGTAGTTCCCATCTCATTAGGTGTTTTGTGTATTTTTCTTTCTCTCTCTTTTCCTTTCTTTCTTTCTTTCTTTCTTTTTTTCTTTCTTTTCTTTTCTTTCTTTCTTTCTTTTTTCCTGTTTTCAGTACTGGGGGTTGAATCCAGGGCATTGGGCATGCTAGGCAGGTGCTCCACCACTCAGCTGCATCTTCATCTCCTTTTTAATTTTTTTTTTTTATTTTGTGACAGAGTCTCACTAAATTGTACAAGCTGCCTCTGGCCTTGAATTCTAGATCCTCTTGCCCAAACCTCCTGAGGCATGTGTCATGGAACCTGGCTGTGTTTTGTCTATTAAATAGGTTTATTTATGTATTACATTTAGAGCAGAACCTGGTACACAGTAATCACTTAATTAATGTTTAATTAGGAAAGATGTGATTTCCTATCTTAGGAAATTAGAAAAGATGTGATTTCCATGTCTTAGGAAAGATGTGATTTAAGAAGCAAATACTGTAGGAGATCATAAGTACTCTAATATGGGAGCTCAGAGTGCTGTGGAAAATGCAAAGCAGGCACACTGACCTCAGTCCTGGGGTGTCTTTAGGGTAAGGAGTTGTAATATGGAAATCAGAAGTAAATTCTCTGAGGAAATTATGCTAGAGGGAACAATAGAATCCAACTGGGCTCACTGTAGATTGCAAAAGCAGCTCAGTTTGCGGCCACAGCCTGCAAAGGAAAGAGGGGTGATAGTTGAGGCTGGAAAGATAGTCCTGGGCCAGGTCACAAATGGCCTTCCAAGACAATTATGTTAGACTAGACTTGAATTTCGCTTTAAGAGCAATGGAAAGCACTGAAGCAGAGGAGAAGCATGATTTGTATTTTTGAAAGTTCACTTTAGCTGTTACATGGAAAACATGGGAGAACAGGATATGGAAGACAGGAGATGGAGGTGATCCGTTAGGATTCAGAGTTTAAAAAAATGATGGTATTCTTTGGAGGAGTGATCATGGTGCTGGGAAGAAGTTGGCAGACATGTGAATATTTACTGGATAAAATTGATATTTAAATAGTGTCCAGGACTGAGGGAAAGAAGAGAGTTCAAGATACCTCTCAGGTTTCTAGGGCTTTTTGTTTGTTTGGCTGGTTGTTTTATGTTTTTATTTTTTCAATTAAGTGAATGATGGTGCCATGGAGTAAGGATTGGATTCTCACATGGCCACAGATTTCATCTGGGACAGCTGAAGTTCCAGCTTTTGACATAATGCATTGAAGATGCCCAAGAGATATCCAGGTAAAAACATGGAAAGATGGTATAAAAATTGAAATGGTCTGGCATAAAAATTGAAATTCAGTGTTTATCCTCCATGAACCTTCCACAGTCCCCTCAGTGAGAAGCCGTGCCTAAATTCTGGATGGCTGTTAACATCCAAGAATTTCATTTGCTTATCTCATAGTGACTTGATTTACACCTCACTTTTTTAGTTCCTTACATTATACAGCTGAAATTTATAAAATAAACTTAAAAGCAAGAGTAATTTCTGAACATGTGGGATATTTTCCTTAATTCCACTACAGCCAGGTAGTATATTCATTTGCTTAGACTCAACACGCTTTTTGAAATTCAACAGTTCCCTGGTATTATGAAATAAGATTTTTGTGTTTATAAACAACAGGTGTTTGACTGAATAGATGATTCCTATGATGTTATGCCCAGTGCTCTAATAAAAGCTCTAGGTTTTCAGATACAAATTGATAATTGTTCACTCATTTATTCAGTGGGCACTGGGAGGTAGATATTTGGCAAAGAATCTCAGATAAAAATCTTTCCTCATGAAGACTGCAGTCAAAGAAGAAGACAGTAAAGATAGTAAAACATACAGTATATCAGATGGTTATGAGTAATTTGGAAAAATATTAAAACTAAGGTGATGGAAAGGAAACAGGTGGAGAAAGGATGTTTTGAATTTTCAATGAGGTGGTCAAGGAAAGTTGCACAATGAAGAGGATATTTAAGAACTGATTTAAAGGAGATGAGAGGAGAGGCCAAACAACTATATAAGGGAAGAGTGGCTGACAGAAGGAGCAGTAAAAAGGCCCTTTTCTGGTTGTGATCTTCAGTAACCAGGCCACTGTGTCAACTGTGAAGTAAGTAAGAGAGAGAAAAAGAGAGTTATAGTAGATGAAGCTGGAAAGGGAAAAAAGACAGAGCTTCCAGATTGTTTGGGCATTTTAGGTTATGACAGGAAACAATTCAGAGTTTATGTACAGGAGTGACATGTTCCAACTTGCATTTTTCAAAGATCACTCCTGCTGTGTTAAGAGTAGGCTATCAGGTGTTGAAACTGATGCAGAAAAAATTGCAATATTCAGGCAAGACAGGGGCTCTGCCGGCAGTGTTAATTCCAGCAGGCCTGGAATTGGCTTGGGCTTCTCTGCTGAAATAGGCCATAACATCTGTCACTGACCCCTAAGCAGGGCATGAAATACACAGAATAATCATGCTACTGTAACCGTAAGTCCAAAGCAAGTTTCAATATGGTTTCTGCCACCTTGTCAGTATTATTTTGTTTCTTAATAGGAAGTGATGATTTATGCTTGGTCTCAGTGAGACCACAACAGGACTCTGACATTAGAGCTAGTTTTCAGCATAACATACACCTACATTACCAATAAGGTATAAAAAGCCCCAGCCAAAAATCCATTTTGGACAAACTCACTCCAAGAGGGGAGATAGGGAAGAACTAAGAATGACTTCCAGGTTCTTCAACCTTGGTAACTGATAGGATCAAGTTAGAAGAGATTGTTGAAGTGAAGCCTACTTATCATTCATTTAATCTGAAGAAGAAAAGGAGGAGGAGGAGGAGGAGGAGGAGGAGGAGGAAGTGGAGGGGGGAAAGAGGAAAATATTGAACTGAAGACAAGTCTTATGGCAGCATTTGATACAAACATCAACAAAGAAAAGACCGCTTTAATGACAAAGGCACAGAAATACAAATATTTAAGAGAGCTGGTGATGTAGGCATAAGAGGGAAATTCTTTTGTCTTAAAATGTTTTGTAAACTTCTTTAGAAAAATTATTTCTCCTTTCCCACACTAGCCATTTAATTTTTACTAACACAAACAAAAAGAATGAAGTATACATCAGTATAGGATTTGATTCTGTTATGAGATTTATTCTATAAATGATACCATTCTAAGATATTTTCACTCCAAAGTGGTATTTCACTCAACAACTAAAAGGTAAACTTCCATGCCATAGAACAATGAAATCAAAGCTATAGTCCAGAAAAATGTAAAATACTGACTCAGTTTACTATTAAGAATCTTATATTTAAGCGAAATAGGATTTTCTTGATTCTGTACCCAGTTTTAATCCTAGAATTATGGGGTTTTAATATGAGCACAACAAAGAACATCATTTCAAAGGTAAATGAATTAAACCTGCTATTAATGTTGCTATTTTCCTTTAATATTTATTCCATTTAGTATTTGCATTTCATCTGGAAGTCTTTTGCAGAAAATCTGGGGTGACGTTTACTTGGTTCAAAAATGAGAAACTGGAAACTACTCCACCTCTGTGTAGTAGGTGCTGAATAAATGTTTTTTAAATGGATGAATGCATACATTCATGAATATAGGAGTGAATGAAGAGTCCTATGCATGATTTAAGGGTGAAAACATGAATTTATTTTGGCATATATAATGTAAAAAAAATTTCATGTAAACAGAAAGTAAGTCATGAATCCTGTATGATTCCCTTTATTTAATAATAGGAACAGGATTGAGAGAGATTCACAAAATCAAGGCAGAAGAAAAAAGCATCACCATTGACGATTATAGAACAAATAAGGTAGATGGAATATGGGAAAGAATGACTGGCATGGTTTATGTCTATCACAGGGGATTTCTGTAGGCAGTGGTTGTGGGGTTGGGAGGCATTATCTGCCCTTACAAAGAAGACTGAAGTTAGAGTTAATGCAAAATGAAGCTGCTCAAGAGAGAAAGGGTCACTCCTGGGGTAGAATCACCTCAAATGAAAAGAGGGTGGAGGTATTTCTGCCCTGCTCTGAGTCAGGAACTCATGATCTCCCTCCCTCCCCTTCCTATACCTCCTACTCTGCCCACTCAAGTCACTAGGCACCTGTGAATTGAAAGATTTATGTGAACTCTCACAAAGGATGTGACTGTTCTCATGGGTGTTTTCAGAGGAGCAGTTTTTCCACCCACTCACCTCCCAAGGTGGTTCCTTATAACCAGGTAGCAAATTCAAGCATGGGATTGAGAGAAATTTTGAAAATGTATTTTTAGAGAAGTTAACCCCAGAAGGTTTTAGGGAAGCAAAAGGAAATAATTTTAAATTTCTGTATCATAAGATGTATGCAAGGGCAAACAGATCAATGATAGCTAGATAGAGGTAGACAGACAGAACTCTCCATTATAGAAAAGCTTTCCAAAATTACTTCTTTTTTTATTTTTAGGCTATTTAAAATATTTCCTTCCACTTCCTCTTTTCCTGGTTTAGTAGTAAATGTGTGCCAATTCTCACAGGATTCTGTTTAAAGCAACAAACAAACAAATAAATCAACAAAAACAGATAAAAATGTCTCTAGTAGTTCAATTGGGTAGAAATTAATCAAAGAACCCAGCTCTTCTAATGCCAAGCTGCCACACTGCCCACTAAACCCACAAGTGGGGATTTCCATTCAAATTGTTGCAAAATATCCTTTGATACTTCATATTCTCTATTGATGGTAGGCTTGTCTGTTCAGTCAAACAAAACAATCTTGTCTTCTCTAATAAAAAGAAAATTAAATTAAAATTTAAAAGAAGAGTTTGCTGTTTGTCTTTAGACAATAGACATTTAGACACCAGGAGGGTAATGAAATAAACACAAAGAGGAAACATGTAGGTCAGAATTTCCTAAATTTTTTCCCACAGAGCTCTAGTCCAGCCAGATGCTCTGAGAAAAGCCTGTTCCACAACAGAACACAGCTCTGTAGCCTGCCATATGCTATCCTCTCTAGGGGACACACGATGCTCATTAAAATTGTAGACGTCCCTAAATTCTGAAGTAAGGAAATCCATTTACTCTCTTTTAACCTGGTTTTTCCAAAATTTATGATTCCACAAAGCCTTTTTAAATGTAATACTCATCATAACCTTGCAGGTACAGAATACGCTTGGGGCATTCCTGTACAGACAGTGAAAATACACCCAAGCGTACTCAAAGCCGGGCGCCAGGGAAATGGAATCACTTAGAGGTAATCAAAGCCTTGGTAGAAAAACATAACCTTTTGATGCTTGGAAAAAAAGAAATTATATAGGCTGAGAACCATGTACTACAGCATTTAGGGACAGTGGGATTGGAAAGAATTAAAAAGAAGCCAAGAAACTGGAAACAAAGGCTTAAAAATTAAATCTATTAGATTATATTTTAAATTAACGTTCTGGTGGTACAGGATAAACATTGTCTAGGATAAGGAGGATTAAGATCATAATGTTTTTCATTAAGCCAGGATCTTCTAAAGTGTGAGATTTATCTGCCTTTGGAAAACTCTACTTCCCTGAGATTCTAGTGAGGAAAGGCTCGCAAGGCTTCTTGGACATCAAATTCCTCTTACAAAACAATAATTTGTTGAATTACATGCCAACTAAACAGATGGATTACATTTCCCTCACAATGTGCACAAATTAAAAAATTAAGGAGAAAAAGTACTTGGTAAAACCAGCTTTGTGTTTTGCTGGGTCTGAAACACTTAGGAAAATGGTTTGAGATGTTTGGCTAAAGCCCAGTGCCACCAGGCCTGCCTGGCTCCAGACACCAGCACCATTGACTGAAATTTCCTATTAAGCAAACAGATGGGTGAGTGGTTTGTTACTGACTCCTGCACAAAACTAAAACATGAAATGTAATATTCCTGGAAGGATAAAAGCTATGGGCTTCATACTTTCACAAAAATGAGTTGAGATCCATTTCCAGCACATTTTAGAAATAGTATAAGCTCAGAAATTAATTTTCTAGAGAGATCTGTTATATCAGATAATAGAGAAGTGGATAAAGAAGTACCCAAAAAGAAAGAAAAGGTAGAACAACTGGAGCAGAAACTTTGTAAATAGCTTGCATTTTTATGCTTAATAAAAACAATCATTTAATAAAACAGTGAAAGTGCTCATATACTGCTAGTAAGAGTGTACATTGTTGTTGTTGTTGTTGTTGTTGTTAGGTGCCGTCGAGTCAGTATCCAACTCATAGCGACCCTCTGTACAACAGGGGAAACATTATTGTCACTGCTTCTCTGCTGTTCATAGGGTTTTCAATGGCAGATTGATTTTTGGGAGGGGGTTGCCAGGTCCTTCTCCCAAGCCTACAGCTTCTGGTGTTCCCAGGCGGTCTCCCATCCAGGTACTAACCAGGCCTGACCCTGCTTAGCTTCCGAGATCTGACAGGATCAGATGCCACAGGGCTACAGCTGCAGGCAAGAGTGTACATTAGGACAATTAAAATAGTTTTGAAAATGAATTAGTGATACCTATTAAAGCTAAGGGCTGGGATTTAGCTCAGTTGGTAGAGCGCTGGACTGCAGTCTCTGAGGTCCCGAGTTCAATTCCTAGCACCGCAAAAATGGGCAATCCACTCTCAAGGCAATCCTGAAACAGTCAGCCACTGAAAACCCTATGAGGGTTGCTATGAGTCAGTTACTGACTCGACGGCACCTAACAACAACAACAACAACATTAAAGCTAAACAAATGTACAGATTATGACCCAAGAATTCCACTCCTAGGTATATATCTCAGGTATATATTCCCCTAAATGTGTACATATTAGTAGATAGATAGATAGATAGTGATAGATAGATAGTGATTATCTATCACTGCATAGTAAATTCATATATGGAGATATGTCTAAAATTTAGCAAAGGGACAAATTAATCACTGGGCATATTGTGATTCAGCTAAAATAGGCTCTTATAGGACTTTTGACCTCCCATGCTTTATATAGGCACTTACAACTACCTACATTGATTAATCAACCTCAAAAGCTGATATTATTTATCATTGCATTAACATATGAGATATTTTCAAATATAAACAAATTGCTGTTATAGTGACCTGTTTTTTTCCCACTGCAGATGATAGGAGATGGTTTTAAATATAACATATCTCAACTGTTTCAACTGTTCTCTTGGAATTTTCTCATCAACTCCCTGCTGTCCTTTTCTTTTCAGATCTCTCTTCCAACTCGTCAGAACAACTGCCTTGTGCAACAAAACTTTGCTTTTACTTCAAAATGTGTTAAGTGATATATTGGTTTAGAGAAAAGGATGTTGGATTAAGATTAATGGAGAAGAGATTAAAATAAGGATATGTGCATTTTAAAAGAGCCCTCTTTTGGACTCAAAAGTCAATCACTAATTTCCCACTATAATTTGTTTACCAGTGAGCTTCCCAATTCTGCTCCTTTTTTTCAATTCCAAGAGCCTTGGTGTTGGGAGCAAAGCTGAGATTTTGACATTTTGAGTATGACAGTCTGGTCATGTTGAAGCCACTTGGGAAAGGGACAAGACCAAAGAGAAGCTTGGCAGATGGAAAATGATCCAAAGAGGCTGTTCCTCCTTTTATTTAGGCCCACTGGGGGAAAATGCAGAAAATCATTTGGCTTAGACTCTTCTATGCCCCATTATGGGAGTCTAAAATGTTCATCTTTTGCTGGTACTTTGAATTTTTTCTCACATGGCACTCTGCTGGGTAATTTTATCTATGAATATTCACAAAGAACCTGCAACATCATTGTAGCTTAAATTTCTACAATTATGAATGCAATTATTAGGATTTTTTTACAGTAACATGTTAACTTCATGAAACAGATAAAGATAAAAAATTATTGTATGTGCCTTTTAAAAAACAATAAAATTTATTTTAGAGCAATGTTAATTTCATGGCAAAATTAAGTGGAAAGTAGAATGTTCCTGGAACAGAAATACCCTTTCCCCTGTCCCCCCACATTATCAACATCCTCCACCAGAATGGTACATTTCTTATGATTGATGAACCTACACTGGCACATTATTATTATGGTAAGTCCATAGTTTACCTTAGGGTTCATTCTGTGTGCACTTTTAACAAAGCAGTAACTTGGGAGTTGTGGATTATTTATTTTGCCAAATAAACAACAATGCTTGTAAAAGTATATTATGAGTGGATATTTGAGAATAAAAGAGACAAACTAGTGCTTTTGCTTGTTTTGAAAGAAATAATCTATAATCACACACTAGTTTATCCAATTCCAAGGAAAAAATAAATTACAGGAAAATGTAAGGTGTATACACTTACATACACTTAACTCTAATGTTCATCCCAAGAAGTAGAAAAGCCTCATAATTTATTATCTAATGTCATTTGTAATTTGAATTGTAGAAGAATATTTCCCTGGTGTGACTCATTATTTCCTGAGCAGCTACTTTTGGAAAGGCATATAATAGAAAATCAGCTTTATAGTAGTACATTACACAGAAAACTATTATACTAGCAAAACAAAACTCACGTTAACTGCTAGTAAGCCTATTTCTAAGGGCTTTGATTTCGATACATGTTGAAATCATCAGAGTATCAACCATGTGTCTCCTCTCTCAAAGGGACTCTGAGACATAGTCAGGGCATAAATTTTGATACTAAGATTCTGACACCAAAGATTGAATTCAGTTTCTTTAACTAAGCTGCACCTCTTCGTAATCATTCACCGGAAAGATTAAAATTTTCAAGGGAGAGATTAGAAACCCCATGACCAAGTAGAGTCTGAGTATGTTCTTGCCTAATACCTAATGTATACATTTCTAGCATTAATTTTCCTAAGATATATTCCTTTCTCTTCTTATTTATTTAATTTGTGCACATGTCCTTGACAACCCAACAAATCACTGTTGCATTCAACAAAACCCAGAAATCCTGGACATATAGGGTTTTTGATGAGTCCAGAGACATAGGAATTCACACGTCACTTTATCTAGAGTCCAAGATTTTGGCATATGATAGTTTTGGGGGGCTTAGTATTGTGGATCGGTGTTTAGCTCAGTTGGTAGAGTGCTGCTCTGTGCTCTAAGAACCCTGGTTTCAATCCCCACCATTGCAAGAATGGGAGAAGGATGTGGCAATTCACTCCCAAAGCAATCCTGAAACAATCAGCCATTGAGAACACTATGAGGGTTGCTGTGAGTCGGACCTGACTCGATGGCACCTAACAACAATGCTTTCTTATTTTTGTATTTCCCAATAAGAAAACTAAAAATATTTCAATATTCAAATTGGAGAGTAAATATTTTTTAAAAAGAACAATATGATATTCAAATGTAATTTCCAACCGCTCAATAAAATCTATCCTTTTCTTTAGTCTCTCTCTCTCCCTCTTCCCACTTCTCTCCCATTATTGCCTTCCCAAATTCATGTTCTCTTATCCTTCAAACATTTCATTCATTCACTCATTCATTTTGTTGTACTTAGGGGTTGAACCTAGGGTTTGACACAGGCTTTACAAATGCTCTACCATTGAGCTGCATCCTCAGCCAATTTTTTATTTGAGTCACGGTCTCACTAAGTTATACAGTCAGTTTCTCGTCTCAAATTCCTGATCCTTTTGCTTCTGCCTCCTGAGTTGCACCAAGCCTCTTCTTCCTCGAAACTTTGAAATACTCTTCAGCCTCCAATTATGGCTCAGAGATGCACATTTCCTCTAGTTTTTGTTCTGGATTAGAGCACTCTGCCTAGGTTTGGCCAATCAAGCATCTGAGTATCTCCTTCCACCTTCCATCCTCCCATCTGTGATAATAAGTAATAAGTGGAGATAGATCTGGGACCAAATCTTGTTCACACTGGATTTTCAGTTACACAAACCAATACATATGACATTTCAGTCATAATAGCACTCTTACTATAGAAAACTCTAGTCATTTCTGTTTCTTCTCATCACATCTGTGTGGATTATCAGTTGTCATTTCTATCTCCTGAGTGTGAGCAAGAACTGTGTTTTTCCCCATTAAAGATGAAAAGTGGTCAAACAATAAATATTCAGGAAAGTAACATGAAGAGAAAAAGCAAGGCCAGAAAATACTATCTCCTTCCCACAGGCTGTGTCAGTAATCCTACCACTGCTGAATGTGTGATGTGATGGCAGAGGAGGAGTAAGGAGCGAGTTTGGAAAGTCCTGGATTCTGTGTTTACTTAAACTTTCATGACTATTTAACTGCTCTCTGGACATTATATTCCACACCTGCAATGCCTTGACCAGAAATTGTTGCTCACCTCTATTCTTGAGGGAGATACTAGGAGCTGACAATGCTCACACAGAATCAGGAAGAAATTATGAATTTGTAGACTAAAATCTTTAAAACAGGATGTGGGATTCTTTTTCAATCAATGTGTGTTTATCCAATTCATTAAACCAAGAGGATTTTAATGAGAAATTGAGGCTAAAATTTATTTGTTTCATTGCATATAAATGTTGATTTATGTTGATTTTCTTCATTTGAAATAAAAATACTCTTGGTACATCCATGCAGACATGTTCTTGCTACCATCAATAGATATATTTTTATTTAATGCAGTTGTCAGTTTCTCTGTGGATTAAGCTTTCTAACAACTAATGAAAGAGCTTGTGTTTGGTGATTTTAATTTTATAATAAAATCCAGAGATTCAGGATTAACTTTAATTAATATTGTTTTAAAAAACAAAAATAACATGAAACAGTTTGTAGATTAATTGATTTTTTTCTAAATTACCTGCAAATCTGGAAAACTATAAATAAATCTGTTGCTTTGATGTACAACATTGTAATGCAGAGAAGATCACTAGTTCTTTTTCAAAAAATCTTGTTCTATGTCTTTATAATTGCTTTTCATATTCAAGGGGCATTTATTAGTAAACTAATATGTAGGGAGAAATTGGGAGAAAACTGGCAAAAACCCCCAAACTGGGAAAATGGCTTTTAAAGATGCGGTTTGCAGACCTTCACAAATCCCCCAAACCTGATTGTACAATTGGACTCAAAGCTGATTGGCTTGGGCCATTCCATGGGCAAGCTATATAAAGAGCTGCACTGCAGCAGCTTGCTCTCTCTCACCCAGACTTTCTGTAAGGAAACAGTGCTCACGCTCTCTCTCCCTCTCTCTCTCTCTCTCTCTCTCTCTCTCTCTCTCTCTCTCTCTCCAGGACGTCCGGCAAAGAAAGAACTCTCTCTTGCCCAGACCATCGGTAAGGAAAGAACTCTCTCTCTCGCCCAGACCATTGGTAAGGAAACAGCTCTCTCTCTCTCTCTGTTGTGGACCACCGACTAGAAAAGAACTCTCTCTCCATCTGACCACCAACGAAACAAGAACTCTCTCCTAGTGACCACCAAGACCACCAACACAAAAGCATCTGTCCTTCAGGCAGTATAAAAGCTGCTAGCATTTAAAGCTGTATGCTTTGGGTTTTCTCTCCACCCTGATAAGGGCAGAAAAATAAAGACCTATGATTGTCTCTGCAAGGAAAATGCACCCAAGGCTTTTCCTTTCTCCTTCTCCGCTGGTGTTCCTGAGGGCCACAGGAGTCCGTGCCCCTCACCCGAGGGTCCCGAGTGAATTGTGTTTAGTATCTGTGTGTGTGGTAGTGCCACCTGTCCAAACATCAGGGCTGGCCCGGGAGTCATGCCCCCCACGCTAATATCAGTTATAGGCTCAATTTCTCATTAAAATAGATGGGTTCTTTAGATTGTAACAATATTACAACTACTCGAAAACTTAGGAAATGATTGGGAGAGGGTATGAAAACTGACTTATTTCAGAAGTCAAATGAAGTATTGTAACTCTGAAGAAGCTGTGTATGTAAAGTGAAATAAAATAATTTATTTATTATAATTTTGTTAGCTGCCATTGAGTTGGGTCCAACTCATAGCAACCCTATGTACAATAAAACAAAACACTCCCTAAATCTGTGCTAGGCACGTGATCTTTTTTATGTTTAAGCCTATTGTTACAGACATTGTGTCAATCCATCTAGTTGAGGGTCTTCCTTACTTTTAGTTGACCTGGCACTCTCCCAAACATATCCTTCTCTAGGGATTGGTCCCTCCTGACAATACGTTAGCTAGGATGCAGTCTAGGTATCCTTGCTTCCAAAGAGCACTCTGGTTGCACTTCTTCTAGAACATATCTGTTGGTTCTTTTGGCAGTTGTTGGTATATTCAATATTCATCTCCAGCACCATAATTCAAGAGCATCAATCTTCCCCTCTCCCTTATTCAATATCCACCTTTCACAACCATATTATGTGACTGAAAATACCATGGCACAAGTCAGGTGCACCTGTCTCTTCAATGTTTCCTTGTGCTGTTTGAACAACTGCATCCTTGTCCATGTACACATTCTTCATGAGTACAATTAAGTGCTCTGGTATCCTCATTCTTCTCAATATTATCGATAATTTATTATGATCCACATAGTCAAATGCCTTTGCCTAGTTCATAAAACATAGACAGACATACTTCTGGCATTCTCAGCTTTCAACTAATGTCCATCTGACATCAGCAATCATGTCCCTAGTTCCACACCCTCTTCTAAATCTGGATTGATGTTCCTGAAGTTTCCCCATCTATATACTGCTACAGCCGCTTTTGAATGATCTTTAGCAAATCTTTGCTTGCTTGTGATATTAATGATATTATTTGATAATTTCCACATTTGGTTGGATTCCCTTTCTTGGAAATAGGCACAAATACGGATCTCTTCTGGTTAGCTGGTCAGGTAGCTCTTTTCCAAATCTCTTGGCATAAACAAGTGAACACCTCCAGTGCTGTCTCTGTTTGTTGAAACATTTCTATTCATATTCCACCACTTCCTGGAGCCTTGTGTTTCATTAATTCCTTCGAGGTAGCTTCCACTTCATCCTTCAGTACCATTGTCTTCTGATCATATGCAACCTCTTGAAATGTTTGGTCATCCACTAACTCTTTTTGATATAATAACTGTGATGTTTCCTATGTTATTTAATATTTTCCCTGTAGAATCCTTCACAACTGCCACTTGAGGCTTGAATTTTTTCTTCAATTCCTTAAGCTTGAGAAAAACAGAGCAGAAAGAACTTTGGACCTTTGGACCTATCTCTAGCTCTTTGCACATCATTTTAATATTTAATTTTGTCTTCTCTAGCTGCCCTTTGAAATCTTCCAATTAATTCATTAACTTAGCCATGTCTACCTTTTACTTTAGCTGCTTGACATTCAAGGGCATGTTTCAGAGTCTCTTTTGACATGTAATTTTGTCTTTTCTTTTTGCACCTTTTAATAACATTTTGATGTCATGCCACAACTCCCATGGTCTTCAATCTTTATTGTATAATGCATCAAGCCCATTATTGAGATGGTTTCTGAACCTAGGTAGGATATACTCAAGGTCATACCTTGACTCTCACACACTTGTTCTTTCTTCAGTTTCAGTTTGAACCTGAATATAAGCAGTTGATGTTCTGATCCACAATTAGCACCTGGTCTTGTTCTGACATTTGATATTGAGCTTTTCCATCATCTCTTACTACAAAGTAGACAGTTTGGTTCCTGTATGTTCTATCTGGTGAATTTCTTGTATATAGTCACCATTTATGTTGATGAAAGGTGCAATTGCAATGAAAAAGTCATTGGTATGACAAAATTGAATCATGCAATCTCCAGTATTGTTTCTCTCACCAAGGCCATACTTTCCAAATACTGAGCATTCTTCTTTGTTTCCAACTTTTACATTCCATTCGCCAGTTATTATCAAAGTATATCTTGATTGCATGCTTGATCTATTCCAGATTGCAGGAGCTGGTAAAATTCTTTCCTATCTTCATTTGTGGCCTTTTTGGGATATCTTAATTCCGTCATCTCCTGTATCCTTAAGAACAACGTCATTTGTAGAATCAAAAAATAGACACACACTTGTTTAGATCAGGTTAAATAAAAACTTGGTAGTACTGAATTTCAATTGTCACAAAATTCATGTGAGTTTTGTATATGACATATACAATATGTAAGATATATCTTATATATGACAGATGTCCATGGAAATCCACACCTAAAGCAATCCTGAAACAATTAGTCATTGGAAACCCCATGAATAGCAGAGAAACAATGACACCAGGCATGGCAGTGTTGGAGAGTGTTTCTTTCTGTTGTACAGAGGGTCTCTATGAGTCAGACTCAACTCAAAGGCACCAACAATAATATATATCTTACGTGTTTGTGTGTGTGTGTGTGTGTGTGTTTCAGCTATCTTGGGGTGGGGGTTAGCATGTTTGTGTGGTGTTGAAACCTATGACACCAGTATCTCAGATACTAGCAGTGCCATACATGTTGGACTGGTTTTAGCTAAGCTTCAAGACTAAGACAGATTAGGAAGAACAACCGAGCTGCCCACTCCCGAAATAACTAGCCATTGAAAATCCTATGAATAGCATAGAAGCACTGTTAAATATAGTGCTTAAAAATGAGTCCCTCAGGCTAGAAAGCATTCAAGAAATGACTGGGGAACAGTTGCCTCCTCGAAGTAATGTTGATCTTAATGATGGGATTGGAATAAAGCCCCTGGGACTTCCTTTTGCTGATGTGGCACACTCAAAATGAGAAGATACGTAGTGACTACTACATTGGGCTCTAACATAGGAAAATCATGTGCATGGCACAGTGTTGGATAGTGTTTCATTCTGTTGTACCTAAGGTCTCTATGGGGTAAATTCAACTCAATAGCACCTACCAACAATATATGCACAAAAACATACACATACATTTCCCAATCCTGTCCACTAAAAAGACCTAAAGAATAAAACATCACAAATTCTAGGCAGCCAGATTATAACTTTGAAATATTTCCCACTTAAAAAAATCAGTATTTCAAAGAAAAATGGACACTTCCAAGTGTGAAAGAGGAAATGAAGAGGATGAATTTGAAACACTCAAAGAAATTGAAGATCATATCAGAAAGATTTAGGAAGTAAGTTAAGTAGTTTCCATGGAATTATTGAGTTTCAAAAGGACAATATGTATAATTCATTACCTTGAAAACTAGTGCATAAAAAAGGAATGTAATTGGGTAATTACCTTCACTTACCTATGCAAACTATATCACTGAGTGAATAAGCAGCATATGAGGGAAATTATCTCTTTTTCCTCAACAAACAAGAAAAAGAAATAATAGAATTTGAATATTACTTTTCTGTGATCTCTGATGAACTAGTCTCTTATGATCAGGTATCAGTGGCTCATATCAGCCAGTACAGACAAGTACACACTGATCAATAAACTGAACACTAACCCTAGTCTTGCCAAATTGGTAAACATTCTGCTCAAACATCTGGATTCAGCTGTCAACTGGCAGGAAACACAGTGGACAAACCATGATAACTCTGGAGCATTCACTCAGCAAAATTCAGGCCATGTGAAATAGTCAGATTCTTCAACAGAATTAGAAGGAAGAGAAAGTAATAAAGGGGCGAACTAGTAGGTTAATAAAAGCTCAAAAATTCCATTAAAAATGGATAAGACTCAACTATTGTGTCTAGTGATGCACACTTGGGGAATAAAAGTATAATGAAATGCAAGTGAGGAATCTATAAAAATCAGATTAGGAGTGGTTACTTTTGGGAGCCACAAGGGGTTATGACTAGGATAGAGCACATGGAGGAGTGGCTTTTTTTTTTTTTTTTCACTTGAGGTTGAACACAGGACCTTGCACATACTTTGCAAGTCATCTACCACTGGGCTGCACCCCCAGCCTATTTTTTAGTTTTTATTTTGAGTGAGGCTTTTGCTAAATTGTTCAGGCTGCCTCCAGCCTTGAACACACTATTTGGCTGCCTCTGCCTCTCAAATTTATGGGATTACAAGCAAGGAGAAGCTTCTAGGGTAACTAGCCAAGTTTCATTTCTTGATCTGAGTGGTGTTTACAAAGGTACCCATTTTATCATAATGCCCTGATTTATACATTTATTTTGTGAGCTTTTCTGGTAGGGGATTAAAGGCATTTGCTTTCTATCTGAATGCTGATATACATACCTTGAATAACAGTGCCTCATATTTTATGTTACTTTAGAGTTTAAAAATTACTTTCATGTACTTCCATGATACTCATAATAGTCTGATGACATTTAAAGGGAAATTATTATTGTCCACTTTTACATATAAGGAAACCCCAATTAAGGATCTAAACTGTAGCACAAGTGAAAGTGGGAGGTAAATCCTGAACTGAGGTCTCCTGAGTCCTAGCAATTCCCTTACACACCCTGTCTGCACACACCCTCATCACACAGGTACATATTCTTGCACACATAAAAATAGTATTTATTAGCAAGGAGAAGATTCAGCAACCACACCTACCCCACCACCTGACCCAGTGGCTATTTTCATAGCAAAGGAAATAACTTCTGCCTTTCTTCCTACTTTATAGATATGAGTTACTGTTTCTAAGGAGTGTTTCCATGGGAGCACTCATGACACAGTTATGTACTTCACTGCTTTGTATTTCACTGTATTTGTTGTAATCCTTGTTCAACCTTTAACAAGCTATAACAAGCTAGCCTCATTTTAAGTAGTCATGGATAAAGATAAAAGATCAATAAGACTTCTTTAGCCTCTATTCTTAGTCCCATTTCATGCATAAGTAAGCTCTGGAAGACATCTTAAGAAACTCATCCTCATAGAAAAATACTTCAGAATAGAATTCTAACTTGAGTTTGTATGGTGAGAAATCTTGATTTTTCATCTTGATAGTTCCTCTGCGTCCTTTGATACATGGTAAATAATAGAAAAGAAAAGGAAGTGCTGTGAATACTAAGAATGTAAGAATGACAGTGTCATCTTTTTAGGGAATTGCATATGGGTGACAGTCATCAAAAATAGAACTCTAGGCAGAAAGAAGCATCCAAAGAATCAATGAAAATTATTTTCCAAGAATTCCAAGTTTGAATCTTACATGCACCTTGATAACAAAGTTTGTTTGGCAATTACTCACTGTAGGATGATACATAGAACTCTTAGGAGCCATGCAATAACCTTTGACTAAACAGTTTTATCAAGCTCACCTTGCATAATGTATCAGCAACAGCATTGCTAAATTAAGCAGTGAAGAAAACAACTTACAAGCCTCCAACAGTACATAAAATGCCAGGAGAAGTAGCTCTGTTCCAATGACTGCTTTGTAATTCATCATAAAAAAGCAGACATAAGATCTAGCCAAAGATTTATTGCAATATATATATAATGGCTTGGTCCATTGGAAATTCTTTTTCTAGAGAAAAGTCAATGAGTTTCAATACACAAACTTTTAAAAATGCTACTCATTATATTTAGGGTGTCTTTTTTCTTCTGGACAACAATTCCTGTCACAGTCCTTTAAAAAAAATCTGTAATAGTGCTGATTTCTAATTCTCAAAGAATTTAAACTTATCTTGAATAATGTGTCACCTTAGGTTTTATGTTACTTATCAAGCCATTAAAATTCTAATGTAAACAAATTAAAGCAACAATACCAGGAGTTTTCTAAAACCACATGGTATTATTGCCAGAGATGCAAATCTTAATACTCTCTCAGTAAGAGTACACTTACAAGAGGCAAGTGTTTTTTAACCACACTGTATTATTTGGCCCCAAATATCTTTTCTACACCGTACTTAGACTTGGCAAACAAGGAGGAAAAACAAGTAAGCCAAATGGTACAATATGACACTGTTAAAATTTTAAAAAAATACTAGGAATCAAGGACAATATTCATGATATTTGGTAATTCACCTTGATGCTGATACATCTAGGAGACAACTGCTATGGTTTGAATATAAACGTCCCCCACAGGCTCATATGCTGTATGCTTGTTCCCCAGTTGATAACATTACTTTGAAAGATGGTAGAAAAGTAGGAGGTAGGTCTTAACTAGAAGTAGGGGAAGCAAGTCACAGTGGCATGCTTTGAAGGTTATACTTGACCTCCAATCCCTTCCTGTCTCCAAGTTTCCTGCCCACCGTTAGGTGAACAGCCTCCTCCCCCTCATGTTCCCGCCACCATGATGCTCAGCTTTGCCTCAGGCCCAAAGTAATGGAGCCAGCCAATCATGGCTGCATCCTCTGAAGCTGTGATCCAAAATAAATCTTTCCTCTTGGTAACTTGTTATGGTCAGGTATTTTGTCACATCAAGAAAACTAACTACCACCAAAAGCAACCCTTAGTTTTCATTATTGCCTAGTTTTTAAACCCAACGTTAAACATAAATTGGTTTCCCTTTGTTGAAAAATTAGTGATACTTTTGTCTTTTATAAAATATTGACTTTTAGAGCCAGGTGCGGTGGTGCACACCTATAATCCCAGTGACTCGGGAGGCAGAGGAAGGAGGATTGCAAGTTCGAGACCAGAAGCAGTCTGCGTAATTTAGTGAAACCCTGTCTCAAAAAGTAAAAAAAAAAAAAAAAAAAAAAAAAATGGGCTGGGGGCCCAGCTCAGTGGCCCAGCACTTGCAAAGCATGCAGGCCTGAGGCCCTGGGTTCAACCCCCAGTACTGGAAAAAAAAGAAAAGAAAAAGAAAGAGAGTGGATCCATATTTTTCTAATAAGATTCCTGATGTGTAAAATTTCTTTAATGTCCACATATATTAAAACTTGTAAGTCAAGTCTTAGTAGCGTTAGTTCACTGTTATCACACAAAGTCTTTAATAGATCAAAATTATTACAAGACCACTAAGTTACCGAAAGGAAAAGCCAAGATAGTTATCAATGCCAAATTTGTTTTGGAAAAATAAAAGATACAGTGTCACATAATTTTCTTATGCTTTCTGGTTACTGGCCTGTAATTTTATCTAGGAATTTTACTGAAAATTGTAGAGAATCAACAGAAAATAAGTTTTGACATTTAAATTCTGATTTGGTATGCCAGCAAAGAGTATATTCTATTATTCGGTATATTTGAAAAGCATTCTTTTCTAATAATGGTTTTGAAAAATCTCATGACAAATACAAAAAAGTAAAATGTGTTTTTGTCTACTTTCTATTTTGACATTCTATTAAAATATAACTCCCTACAACAGCATATATTGAATATATTGTTTGTGGTAATAGTTTGTAATGAACCTTACTCCCTGTATATTGAATACATTGTTTCTGACACTTAACATAAACAGAAATCCTATAACTACTTAAAGAAAGCAATAAAATCACACTTACTAGTATTATCTACAGCATCCTTAATGTTCTGAGAAGTTTTATAAAAACACTGAGAAATGTCTATGCTGCCCTTTTAGAGAATAGTTAGAGGAAAGAAATAGCCAGGACGGTGGACAAATGGTCCTGTCATATAGACCTGTCAGCATGCCAGGAAAGACCTTAAGACCAAGCCCATGTTATCTGAGACACAAAGAAAAACATCTGCTTACATTCACCCCACACCATGAATACAGCATCCAACACAGGCTTATCAGAAGTGAGGCTTCTTAACATGCTAAGTTGGCAAGGAAGGCAGAGATCATTGACAGCAGGAATTGCATTTCTAGAATTTTATCAATCTGAATATTAGTTTGTAAAATAGTACTTATTTATATTTCTCATTTTTATTGAAGCCTAATAATTTCATGGCCTGTAGCCATAGCACTGTGGCATCTGATCCTGTCAGATCTCGGAAGCTAAGCAGGGTCGGGCCTGGTTAGTACTTGGATGGGAGACCGCCTGGGAACACCAGAAGCTGTAGGCTTGGGAGAAGGACACGGCAACCCCCTCCCAAAAATCAATCTGCCATTGAAAACCCTATGAACAGCAGAGAAGCACTGACAATAGTGTTTTACCTGTTGTATGTAGGGTCGCTATGAGTCGGATACCGACTGAACGGCACCTAACAACAATAATTTCATACTAGACAACAAGCAAAATAGTGGTAAGTTTATTAATAACACTATTTCACCAGAAGAACCTTCCTAACTTTTATTTAAGTAAGTATTCATTTTCCCGTCCTCATCCTCTAGCATTCTGAGGTGACTGGACCCCTAATGAATACACAAATCCAGGAATTCTTAAGATGCTTAAACTAAATAGCATAGTATTTTTATATAATGTATGCATACACACTTGCATACTTAAAATCTAGATTACTTTTATACAATGTACATGCCATATAAATAAATGTTTTATTGTATTCTTTAGGGAATAAAGACAAGAAGAAAATCTGCATGTTTCTAGTACAGGCACAATTTTTTCCCAAATATTTGAGTATTTTTCATCTGTGGTTGGACAGACCCAGGGATGCAGAATTCTTGGATGTGGAGGGGTAACTGTATTCTCAATATGACCAAGAAAGATAACTATAAACTACTGTGGATCTTAAAATAAAACATCATCTTAAAATCTTCTTTCAAAATACAATCAAACTTATAAAGAAATTTATATTTTAAGGATACTATCTCCTTTGCAATCAAGAACAGTTGCTAACTTCATAAAGGAGAAACTCATTTAGATAAATCAGAACATCCATATAACTACAAATATCCTCTTATGACTCCCATTATAAAAATACTCACTACAAGATACAAAATATTGGGAAATAATGTAACAAAGAAAAATTGAAATATAGTATAACAAAACTAAATATTATTTCTCTCCTTGCTCTCCTTCTTAAAAGTGAAAAAGACTCCTCTCCACATAAGTTAAGATTATAATATAATGTTATCTTCAGTATTTCTGAAACCATTTTGAACATAACTTTTATCAAATTACTAATTTATCTATTTTATTCATTTCAAAAATGTTCTTATGATGATGGAGAATTTGTTTTTTACAAATAGTAATGATTTCAAGTCATATTTTGAGGAAGAAGCATAAAGTTGGAGTATTTAAATGATTTTGAATTTTAACATAAAGTTACAATAAAGTAGCATCCTTAAAGAATTCTGGATTTTCTTGGACATTAGAGATGCTGTGGGCTTCTCATAATACCCCTGATCACTGAAGCTCCCCTTTCTTATTGTTTTGTGTGCCAATTTTAACTTAGTGGAAAACGATGTTCTTCCTGTATTACATTTCCCAGCTGAATGATACATAAGCATATAAATTAAAAATATATTTTGCAAAAAATATAA